>JARYGA010052424.1:0-42976 GCA_030545235.1 Helianthus tuberosus | reverse complement strand
TGACTTGTACTTGTGCGATACAAGTCTAGTGACTAACGTTAATAAAACACGTATAGGTCACGACGCTATATAAGCAAATCCGGTGAAGTTTACGGCGCAAGAACGCAAAGTTGTGAGTTCATGCTCCCCCTTTTCTTTTAACTGTTTTCAGTTTTATAACTTCGGGGGTGAAGTACATGTTACTAAATATTTACAGAAAACTGAGATTATGTCCCCGCTTTTAAACTTTTACATACTTTTTAAACTTGGGGAAAATACATGTGTTATGGTATGATAGATACAAGAAATGAGGAATGATACTTGAAATTGTGTCGTGAATAGGGTACCAGAAGCACCATTAATCGTGTACATACTAAGACCGCAGAACAAAAGGTTAGATCTAATGGGTTTTCGGGCAGCCACACTCTTGGTGAAAACTAGTACCAAGTAGTGCTTTTGTGTCTCAGTCGTGAATCGACAACTAGAAAAATGCATATGGTTTGGATGCTTCCTATGTCGTGTCACATGTTAATGGCCTTGCAACCCATTAACAACCTTGATACATACAGAAATACTTGATTTATACCAATTACATACCATGTTTTCATACAAAGTATACAAGCGTTCAATACAAAATCTGCATGAATTCACACCAACATTATGTTGACGTTTTTCCAAAAACTTACATGTATTTCAGGTAACTAAAGTGGATGTGCGCGCGGTTATACTCTTGCTCTTGGATGTTGTTTATGTTGATCTTTGAATAAAGTTGTAAACTTATCAGACAAAATGTTGTCTTATGATGTAAACACTTAACCTATGTTTTCAGTTATGTAATGTTATTGGTGTTTGAAGTTATTTTTACGAGCATGTAGTATGTTTACCATTCGTATGCAATGAGAACCTTTCAAGATCACACCTCGTGCTTCCACCTTTGAAAGGGGTGTGACAATAACCACTGTTTTGGTTCAAACATCTGTTCTGGTGATTATTGACCACTACTGAAAGTCAACTTCTGTTTCTCCATTTCTTTGTTAATCACTGTTGTTCAAAATCAGTGTTTTAACCCACTGATGGCTATCCACTGAGAGTAAAAATTCAACCACTGTTTTCATTTTACCACTGTAAACCACTGATAATTGATCCATCAATGGTTTCCTAAACAACTGTCTTCCATTACTCATCAGAGGTTGGCACGTGGACAGTACTTATCCGTTAGATCATTTGTAACCGCTGCCACGTCAGCATTCACTTTTCTACCTTATAAAACCCTGATCAAAACCCCAAACAGGGTTTTCACTGTAGAATCGAATTCAAAATTCCTTTCTCATAACAGTTACCATCCATTTCTCTCAAATCCTTCATCGTCTTCTTCCTTTCGCAATCACACTCAACACACCATGGCTCTTCCATACAAAACTTCTCATAACTACCTGTGCATACTTGAAAAACCAAGTGACAGCACAACCTTCAACTCCGTCATTGATATTCTTTCAACTACAAAGTACAAAACTTTGTTGACTTGTAATGCTCCTATCTTCCTGGATACCCTAAGAGAATTCTGGAAAAAGGCTAAACTTGATGTTAAGGACAAAAAGCCCTTAGCAATAAATTCATCAATCCGGGGTATTCCAGTTACCATCACACCTCAAACTCTGTCAGAGGTCTTTGAACTCAATGATCTTCAAGGTAAAAATTCTTTTCCAAAAACAAAGTATCAAACTGATTTTCTTGAGAGAGGGTATGAAGAGGAAATGAAAAAGGAAACTTTGCAAAAGGGCAGTTTTCCTCCTGCCATGAGGTTTTATTCCATACCCTCCTCATGTGTGTGTCAAATAAAACAATTGCTTTCAATGAGATAGCGTTGAAAATTCAATATCTAGGTTATGCGATTATGAATGAAGAAAATTTTAATTACTCCCATGAAATTTTCAATGACATGGTTAAAAATATTAATAATATTAAAGATAATAAGAAAACATTTCTCTTGTTTCCAAGGTTTCTAAGTTTTTACTTACAAAAGAAATTTTCCAAGGATAATGCACATGTGCTAATCCAAGGAAATCCTTGTCAAATAAACAGCCTTTCTTCTGAAACTTTTACTAGGATGTCAAAACCTTCCAAAACACAAACAGAGGAGCCTGAGCAGAATTTAGCAGCAACAACTGCTCCTCAGGTTACTGCTGTTGAGCCCACTGCTCAATGTGAGCACAGCAGCAAAACCACTGCTGTGAAACCCACACCTAAAACCACCAAAAGAACCAAAAAGAAAAATATCCAAAAGCCCCCCAAACCCACTAAAAAGGTAACTCTGGAAGATGAGATCCCAGAGATTATACCTGTGACAACACAAAAGTCACCAATAACCACTACTGATACTTCCTCATAACAATTGGAAGAAAGATCTCAACCTGAGCCTCAAACTCCTCCTGCTTCTTCTCAAAAAGATGAGGTTGTATCAACAGGGACACCACATTATGATGCTCTGGAATCACTTGATTCCATCATCCACAGCCCAGCTCCCGGGGCAAATTCTCTTTCTACACCCATACTCACTGCCCAAATTCCACCATCAATAGTACCTTTGTTGGATGCACTTGATATAGCTCATACAGAAATCAGTTCTTCTCAACCACTTATAACTGAGAATAAGCCTCAACAAGTGACTGAGTCTGAGCTCCCTATCTCTGCTAACCCACCAACAACTAAGGAGGTTACACTGCAGGAAGTACAAGTATTTCCTGTCAGTAGTTCAAGTGAAGCGGCTACTACAAGTGTTGAACCCACTAGTTTACACTTGGACAGTAGTTTCATCAATAAGACTTCCTTGAATGCAATTTCTTCTTTGGAAACCATTGTACCCACTGGTGTGTATCCAATATTCACTGGTGCAATTAGAATGGTAACCTCTGCTGAAGAAAGAAGACCCCAGTACCAAGAACAAGGGGCATCAGTGGATGACTTTTGGGACACTTTTCCTAAGTCAACCACTGATACAACCACCACTGGTGGGAAATCAGATGATCCCATTAACTTGGGTGATGGTTTAATGTACAGAGAATTGACGGAGAGGGTTGATAAACTTGACACATCTGTTGCAGAAATCAAAGATATGCTGCAACAGTTGTTACAAGCTCAAAA
Organism: Helianthus tuberosus; assembly: GCA_030545235.1. Classification (NCBI taxonomy): domain Eukaryota; kingdom Viridiplantae; phylum Streptophyta; class Magnoliopsida; order Asterales; family Asteraceae; genus Helianthus; species Helianthus tuberosus. The sequence continues at coordinate 39,856 of JARYGA010052424.1, read as the reverse complement.
GGCACCACCCACTGCTGCATCATATGAAACATCTGATCCATCCTCTGCTGAGCTCTGGAAGCTATTTCAACCTATGCTGCATCAACAAAGACAATATGCTGATCAACAACATGAAGTTCAAATTCAGAAGATCAGAAATCTGATGGAAGCTAGGTTCAAGGATACACAAGCAGACATCAAGGCAATTAAGGCCCATTTATTACAAACCACTGGCACTGCTCCTCTTACCATCATCTTCGTTGACAATCCTCCTGATGATGCCAAAAAGGGGTAGAAAGTTAAGAAGAAAAAGGGATATGAAGATTGTCTATACATTGAACCAGATGCAAAGTCTAAACTAGTTGTAGAAATCCCTAGGCCAGATGGTTCCAAAAATGTTGATGAGACTCAAAATGCTTTTGCTGCATTAAAAGCAGGCATGAAAGAGTCAATGGAGATTAAAGGGTCTAAAAGGTTTGAGCAGGAGAAGAAAGTATTGATGGAAAGGGAAGAACAGGGTACTTTTGAGCCTAAGGAAGAGCAGGTTATTCCTAAGCCAAAAAGACGAAGGCCTACTAGAAAAGCAAGCCAACCCAAAACCACACCTCCCAAAACTATCAAACAAACTCCCCAAATCCCCAAAAATTCCTCTCATCAAACCTCCAAACCAACAGATGTTGAGACACCTGATGTATCAACAGTTGTTGGAACTTCAGAGGTTTCAACATATGTTACCCCAACAACTGCCATACCAAAAACAACCTCATCACCACAAAAGCCACCTGCCAAAAAGCAGAAGACATCAGATGATACATCATCTGTTGTAATGACAACAGTGGTTGAAACACCAGTTGTTTCAACAGCTGTTTTTCAAACACCTACCATCTCAATCACCACCACTCAACCCACCAAAACACCACCAACCTCTCCTAAGCACAAAAAGAGAAGGGTAACTAACATTGTCCTGGAAGATGACACTTCCCCAACTCCAACTCCAACATCAACACAACCACTAACCCTTGTCACCATTCCAAACCCTGTTCCATTATCCTCAACTCAAGTTCTAAGTTCAAACACCGCTATTGTTCCTGTGGGATTACAATAGCCATTGGATCTTCCAGCAGTCAGGGAGGAGATAAAGTCCTTTTACTCTGAAGATGACCCTGCAAAAAGGAATCTTCCTTCCATTCAGGGTTATCCTTTCCCAAGAAACATAGAAGAATATCTCAAGATAAAAGCCCAACAAGCAGAAGATATGTCTAAAAGAGATACAGAGGGAAAGTCTGACAAAGAGATTCAGAGATATTTGCATTACCTGCTCACCAAGGTCAGAACTCTAGAACAGTTCTCAAAAGATATGTGCCAAAAATGTCTGAAAAGGATTATGAAAGCATAAGGCAAGACTACCTTGATTATATCATGGCTTACAAGAGGTATAAAGCAGAAAAGCATCAATATAAAGAATGGACTATCAGTGAATTACAAGAAGAGATAACCAGAATTCAAAAGATGCTTAAAGAAAAGGTCAAACAAACTCCTCCAGTATGGGCCAAGTACAAGAAAAATGTACCTGAAAGAACCCTGAAGCTAAAAAGAATGAAAGAAGAACTAATAGCTGCTGATTATGGGTCAAGCAACCAGGTAACAAGATGGTCAGAAGATAAAGTCTTAGCCACTTACAAAAGGTTGGAAGAGTTGAGAAAGAAAGATCCAAATGTTCCTCAAAAGCCTGATTATCCTGAAGCAGTGGTTCCAGTTAAACCACAAAAGTTACAAATCAGGAGATCCACTGCTCCACCTACTGCCATCCTTTATCAAAGAAGGAAACAAAAGCAGATGGATGATGAAACAGAAGCATATAAAGCACAAGGTGATTACATTATAAAAATGGTCCTTCAGCAAATGATAGCAGAAAATCCTGAATTGGCAAAAGCTACAAACACTGGCCAAAGTGTTATAACCAGGCCTCCATCTCCAAACTCATCAACAATAAAAACTCTCCCAAGAAACCCATTGGATTAAAAATACAAAAGTGGAAATCTGATAAACAGACCCACGTATTGACTCTGCTCAAATCCAATGGTGAGGTGAAGCATATATCAAGGGAACAAGCAATTGGCCTGGGTATTAAAGATTTACAGGATCTCCTTGAGCTTCCACTGTGCAGGGATGAGGATGATACAAGTTCCATGGACTTTGAATTACAATTCAAAGGACAAGTTAGGGAATATTTGATGAGGCAATAAAAATCCAAGAATAATGAAGAGTTTTGGAATCATCTGTTCCAGGGGGAGATTGTTGTGATTGAACCCTATAAAGGAACAGTTGATAAAGCCAAAACTGGATTAGATCAGTGGATTCACAATAAGCAGTTGTGTGCAACAGTTCTTTCCCCTTGAAAGTGGCCTAACAAATGATGTCCTCTATCTACTGTCCTGATACATCAACTGCTGATCTTCAAATAACTGATCAACTCTAAAGACTGTTGAAGTGCAAGCACTGATGCTCAATCTACTGTCATGGTTCAAGTACTGCTGATGAGACAAAGCACTGCTAGGAGTATAACAGTGGAATGGGAAGCAGTAGTTTAGTCTATCATTTGTATGTATTGTAATCAGTAGTTTGTAATAGCACTAGTTTGTATTAGATTAGTAGTTACAGGTTGTTAGGAGGTTAGATGTCACTTTCATGGTGACGTCAGCAAAGATGCCACAGTGGTTTGTTCGGTACTATAAATAGAACAGTACCCTGTACTGTTCTATTAGCTCTCTTCATCACAAGTCATTTTGTACGAACATTCTCTATGAGCTCAGGCTGAGGGGGAGATTGTATGCATTCATGCAAGTGTAATTGAAGATTGTAATAAATATAATCTTTCGATTCTCTGTTAAACATGTTTGTTGAAAGCAATTCTCTTATTTGATTGTGTGTTGAAAGTTTGTTTCATTTAAATTCCGCTGCACTTTATCTTAATTCATCTTCATTATATTCAAACAAGCACAATCATAAGAAACTCAGATCCTAACACGTTCTATGTCTTACCATACACAGTAGAAGACCCTATCATTTTCATGCGCCTACTACTATAATCCCGTGTGCACCCGCGATTATATTGGTCGTCGCATGATCTGCATAGTTTATACTAGTTGTGTATAAAAGGGTATACATTAACTTTGAAAATGAGAATGTGTGAGTGTGATAGCGTATGAATATTAAGAATGCGAGTATGATTGTTTTTAAGTATGTATGCGACCAACGTAAGGGAACCGCTCGGGTTATGCTCACGTATAGGTATGAATGTATGAGTATGAGTATGAATATAAGTATAAGTATGAATAATAATGATTACGTATATAGTATAAATTGAAACAAAATGAATTTAAGCATATAAAATGATCAAGAAATTTTGAGTACGTAAGAATGATGATACGTGTGAGATTGTTTTGAAATATTGACTAAAATGTGTACGATGATATGCATGTATAGTTGTTTGAGTAAATCATTGCGTTTATTGAATCAAAATAAATTAGGTTTGACGGGATTGGAGAATAAAGTTTTTGAATGTTAAAAGAATATAAAGTATCTATTGGTTATGCGAGATGTGTTTTGAAAAGACAAGGAAATGCTATTTTTGTTTCAAAAGGAACAGGGGATTTACGTATGTCGAAGGTTGTCGGTTCTTATGAAGTCTCCTTGCCCACGTGTTTGGAAATTTGGAATTTGGTATTTGGTATTAGCGACGTTTGAAGAAAATTTTTGAAAGAGTAAGTTAGCATCGTTTAAAGTGTCTTGCATCAGAACATGAAAAGCTGTATTTTGAAAATTCTCGTGAAAAACTTTGGTTTTTGAAAAGTGTTTTAGCAAAATGAACTTAGTGATCTTGAAAAGAGTTTTAGCAAAATGATATCATTGATTTTGAAAAGAGTTTTAGCAAAATGATCAATTGATTTTGAAAAGAGTTTTAGCAAAATGATCTTATTGATTTTTAAAAGAGTTTTAGCAAAATGATATCATTGATTTTGAAAAGAATTTTAGCAAAATGATCTTATTGATTTTGAAAAGAGTTTTAGCAAAATGATCTTATTGATTTTTAAAAGAGTTTTAGCAAAATGATCTTATAACATCTATAAGATTTTATAAGTATGTGAGAGAAAGTTGGTTTAGTTTCCGATTGAGAACAAATGTCTTTGGTATAATGATATAATGTGAGTGTGTTTTAGTGATTAAGTCGAGTATGAAGTTCGTGGGCAAGTGATTCATTATACCGATTAAGTTGATACATAGCATTTCATAAAATTTTGAAAATCGCGTGATAAAACATTTAAGGTATGATTAGGAGTTTCGTATACGTGATTATGTAAAATAGGTTGTAAGAAATATGCTTGATAAAACAATGAGCTTTGCAATTTTTTTGCATAAGTATAAGTGTTGACAAAATGATAAAAGATTTAGGTATAAAACTTGATTGTGTTGTTGGTATAATAAAGTCTCTTTAAAAAGGAAAGTTTGGTAATGATCACCGAGGTAAAGGAATCACCCCTAGCCCGTTGGTGAAGTCGTTTCAAGAAGTGAAGAAGCGGAGCTAATCGTCAAGGTAAGGGAATCACTCCTATCTTGATGATATGTCTCCATTTTGGGATTACCAAAAATGTAAATCTTGTTGGTGACATTTTTGAAATCATGCATATAAACATCATATATGTATATGAAAAGATTTAGTATGATGTGTGTGTAACCATCTTGAAAATAATTTGAATTTTTGGAAAGGAAAGTTTGAATCGTGATAAGCGAAAAATTGATGTTGGTAAAATGGAAGTTTGGTTAAAACTTGGATTGTTCCAAAACGAAACTTTGACTAAACCAAAGTGGTCGAAAGTTCTTTTGAGTTTGAGAAGCATGCTTTGGCCTAATAGGTGGAATACTCTCGCCAAAATTTCGGTTAACGGTATTCACCCTTCCGGTTACTACATGTTCCAAATCAATCAAAAATTCAAGACTTGGCGGGAATTTGAAAATCAAGGAGTGAGACTAGTTGACAAGATGCGGGTTTCACCCATAACTAGACAACATCGTACCCTAGATTTGAAATGGAAATTTTCCATCAAGTTGAGGATTTCACTCCTAACTTGATGGCGAAATTTCGTGTAAAAAAACGAATAAGTGGATTAAGAGTCGTTCACCAAATTGTGGGTTTCACGCCTATTTTGGTGAAGTCTTCTCGTTTGTATAATACGAGTGTTTTCATGTTTAACATAATTGTGTGAAATTGCCTTATGAAATGCGTATGTTTTGAAATATGAAAACAAATACGAACACATAAAAGACGTATCAAGAATTTAGCAAATAAATCATGTATGGTCGAGTATGGTGCTTAACTATAGACTATGTCAAAAGCATGGCAATTTTCCTAATTCCGTATAGTTATGGCTCTGATATCAATCTGTCACACCCCAACCAATGGCGGAAACATCGGAGTGAGACGAACGAGATTGCTCGAGACTTCATAACGCCAAATTTGACAAGTATTTAATAAATAATTTCATTCCAAACCTAATATTAAGTACATTGTTTGAAATAGAAATACAAGAAGTTTGAAAATGAACAAGTTACAACAATTATCAAATGACTAAGCTATTAAACATAAATTTAAAGATTGGTGCATTTCTAGGCATCTTACTAAGTTCTGTGCACCATCATCATCAACCATAATCCTGTAACATGTATTAAAGTATAGTTCAATATAAAAAGTGTTGGCGAGCATACAAGTTTGAGTACTAGCATATAAGTATATAAAAGTTGAATAATCCACATAGCAAACTTAGTTATCAAAATTAACGTATAAACTGACATGTGAACAAACAATTCGACCCAAGGTTTAACGCAAGTATGAATGAATGACTTAACATGACCTCACGAACACGGGCGATGCGTTACTCCTATAGAGCTATACATGTTAAGGGTAGGCTCGTATGAAGTTAATGACAAGTTTATCACAAAAGGAACAAACCCAGAATAACGAATCAAGTATAACATATTAGCATGCATGTATTGGATTGTTTGTATGATTGCATAAAAGTACGTATGTTGAGTGTGTTTTGTACATGTAAACATGTTGCACCCAGGGGTATGAATATACAAACGAATACTTGTGTAATTCTGTGGTGAAAGGACAATGGAGTTTTTGTTGTATGTATTGAATGCTTGGCTTAACTCATTGTCCTTTGCTTGATGAGCTTTCTATTTATAGAAAGCCCAGGGGCATGAATAAACATTTGTTTATTCATGTATATGACCTGCAAAAAAGTAGCTTCTTAACATATTCATTGAATCCAATTATCAAGTTGCCTTAGTCATCATGAGATCCAATAATATCAAGTTTCTTCATGTATTGTGGCAGGGTAGAACTCATTTAGACAAGTGGGGTTCCATCAGAATTTTTGATAACCACTTCATCAGAAATTCTGGTGAACAAATCATCAGAAAGTCTGATGATCAGATTTGCCAGAAACTGATGATCAGATCCATTAGAATGGCCTTTTCTGATAATCTTCTCTTGTTCTTGATCAACTTCTGATTCTTTGAAGTAGATGTTGTTCTTTTCAATCTTCCTATCTGGTTTGTTCTTGTTGTTTGATCTTCATGACTTTATCTTTCTTCATAGATCAAGCTGAATTGGTTTTTCTTCAATACTTACAAATAAAGTTTCCTAACAGATTCCCCCTAAGTATTGTAAGAAAAACAACTATCTATATCAAACATAAACAAATTTCAACCAAACCTTAAAAACAGAATTCAAACAACCAATTTCAGAAAAAAAAAAAAAAAAAAAAAAAAAAAAAAAAAAAAACAACCAAGTTCAAAACAAACAGAAAATATTGTGAGTGAATTGCAAGTTTTGTCCTTTATCTTTAGGCCATTTTGCAAGTTTTGTCCTTTATGTTTAAATTTGACGAGTTTTGTCCTTTATGTTTAAAAATCAAGCACGTTTTACCCTTTGGGCCTTAAAAATCAAGCACGTTTTGTCCTTAAAAATCAAGCATGTTTTGCCCCAAAGGGTAAAACGTGCTTGATTTTCAAACATAAAGGACAAAACTCGTCAAATTTAAACATAAAGGACAAAACTTGCAAAATGGCCTAAAGATAAAGGACAAAACTTGCAATTCACTCAAATATTGTTTTCCAAACAGAATATAAGTTCATGAAATTATCAATTGATCTTCAGCCCACTTTTGTAATTGTCACCTGGCTTCAACATTTTCTTGTAATCAATCATCTTCTTAGTTGCTTTGTAAAGATCCTTATACCAACCTCTTGCTTCCTTCCACCTTTCAATGATATCTTCAATTGCCTTCCTCAGTTGTTCATTATTCTTCCCTTTCTTCTTGAACTGCTTTTGTTTCTCATTCATGCAGTTCTTGATTTAGTTCAGAGTCTGATTTGAATACCTGTTTATTTCACTGATTCTGAACAGAGCTTTCTCATCATTAGCATCTTTGAAAACTACCGACATTTCTGGTTTTTCAAAGATAGCTCCAGTTCTTGCTTTTGAGGGTGGAATTTCAGCTGGAATGGTGTTGTTAGGAGGAGGTGTTTGTACTTTGCTGTTGTATTCAAAGTTGATGCACAAGTCAAAGTCTGCCAGTGCAGCACTTTGATATATCTTCATTCCTGCATTCTTAATGCTTTCAAGTGCTCTTCTGATCTGTATTGTGTTGCCCTTTTCTTGATCAATGAGTTGTTTCAATTTTATTAGGCTCAGTGGATGAATATATTCAGCCAGATCTCCATCAGTAACAGTTGTTGGAGTTCCATCTTCCCTGACCAAAGTGTATTTGTTCTATCCATAAGTACCAATAAGTACCCATGACCCTTCCTTGATGACTCACAGTGCTAGTCTTCTCATAGATCAAGCTGAATTGGTTTTTCTTCAATACTTACAAATAAAGTTTCCTAACAGATTTCATGGGTCCTAGTTTGCCCTTTAGAATCATCAACGAGAGGCTTATATTCATAGATAAAGTAGCCTAAGTTTATGACGGATAACCATAAATCGATTATCATCACAAAGTTGGCTATGTTCATATATGTACATATATTTATATAGTTATATAATAATCCTAAAAATAAGTCCATTATAGATTGTCATATAAGTCAAGCATGGAGGATTATCCTCATTATATGATTCACCACTACAGAAATCATTAGAAGGATGATTCGGAGGGTCATGAATAACAAGAAATAAGAACTAACTAATACATGCTCAAGTGGCCAAGTAAATCCTAACCCGGGTGAACCACCACGACATGGAGCGAGTTAACTAAGTGTCGAAAAGTAGGCGGGGTTATGCTCAAGTGGCCAGTTGAGTGTTCATACATAAGTTTTACAAGTGAGGTAGTGGAACTAGATTGGAAAGCCAAAGCTCCCACGGTTTACACCTTTACAAGTCACAAGTTCAACATATGGAAGATGATGAATCGTGATTGTCTTTCAAAACATGGGTTATAACGTGTATGAACTTTTAAAGTAAAGAGTTTTGAACTCATAACTTGATGGAAATCACCTCAACACAAACCCACAACTATAGACTAAGTTGTGAGCTTGGTGGGTACAAGATTCCACCAAGTTTTAGCAAGGAAACAAAAGGTACTTGAACATTGTACAACAACAGAAAGTTTAGAGGTGTTTGCGCCTCTTAAACTCATAAGAATCATCCATACACAAGTCCTACAACCATGAGTTTGATTGAGGACAAGTTTGGCACAAGATTCACAAGATAAACAATGAAAAAAGATGAGTTTGCATAAGTTTTTATAAAACAGAAAGTAAATCTGACTTTGGAGCCTTATGTAAGTGATGTACCACCTGATTACACCTTGGTGAATCTTGGATAACATACTTAAAGGTCATCCAAGTAGATTGGTACAAGAAAACGTGAAGAAATGTAGAAGAAAAGTGCTCAAAACTCATTGTTTTGAGCAAAGGTATAATCAGCCAACATTGGAAATTTGGATGAATTGGGAGGATTTGAAAGTGTTTGAGGAGTTTGGAAAGTGAAAATGGGTGTTAGAATGGTAGTATTTATAGTGGGGGATTAGAGTTAGTAGTTAGGAGTGTAATAAATGTGGTTAGGTGGGAGTTTAGGTGCTAAAACAAACCAATCCCGTGACCAGAATGAATCTGTTGCGGATCGAATGTTCCCGCTCGTTGCGGCAGATGGTCGGGGCAACCCCGCCGTCGTCGGGCCAACCCCGCCGTCGTCGGGCCTTGTCTCCGAGAAAACTTTCATCAATTTGCAAAAACAGTCCCTGAACTTGGTTTTTAAGGTAGTTTTAGTCATACTTTGTATATTCCACACAATTTTGAGTATAAAATAAGTACGAAAGTATTGATTGAGTATTGCAAATATAAAATTTAGTATTTGCATGTATAAAGTATATAAAAACACGTATTTACGATAGTTTGTTCGTAAAATAAGTATGTATTTGCGCGTGAGATAACTGTATATCGAATATGTGTGTAACTCGAATATAAAACGAGTATGTATAAGCAAGGTGTAAATTCGCATAAAATGATCACATTTTTACTACGATCAGGGCCTCGGATTAAAATGATTTGAAACGAAATACGATTACAAAAGAATACGAGTTTCCGTAAATAGAATACAAGGCAAGCTTTCTAAATAATGGAAGTTATAAAAGCTAGGCGTTACAACTTCCCAAGCTCTCAATCAAGTTCATGCTGATCACATGGCTCTTTTTGGAATGTTTGTCCATAGTTAAAAAGTTCTTCTTGCAAGTGACTTAAAGATCAAAAATCTGACTAGAGAAGATCTGATGTAAGTTGATCCAGATAATCTTGAAGAAATGGATCTCAATTGGCAGATGGATTTACTGAGTATAAGGGCAAGTCTTAACATGGAGAAGACTGGAAGAAATCATGTTGCCTCAAAATCTGTAGGATATGATAAACCAAAGCTTAGATGTTACAACTAAAAGCAGTTGGGTCATTTCAACAAGGATTATCCTCATTCGATCAATCATAATGTCCATCAAACCCGTATCATTGCTATCACAGAAAAACCCAACAACGAAGTAGCTGAACAAGAAAATGCAAAGAAGGCACTTGTGGTTTTGGAGTTTGGGTGGACAAATGAGATAAAGGATGCTGAAGAACAAAGATGCAAAACCCTGATGGCTACGATCACTCCGATTGAGGAAGATAAAGACAAATCAAGTGCAGGAGTTTGTTTGGGTATGGTGAACGAATGGATTGGATCCAAAGATCAGAAAGTTTGTGTGCAAAAGAAGAACGTTGAAGAGAGGAAAGTGGTGAAGGTTGTGGAAAAAGCCTTGTCAGCTAAGGAGGAACCATGTACATGTTCAACCAAAGGAAGAGCTATTACGGAAGGAATGTCGTTGAAGGTAATCGATAAGTTATGCACTAACGATTGTGTGAAACAGGTTAAAAGTATGTATGTCTATAATGTGACTCTCATTAGATATAATGAGTCTACATTGAGAATTAACAATGAACTAAGAAGGAATAAGCTTGAGTATAAGTCCAAACTAGATGACAGTCTAGAAGAAATCAAGGCTCTTAAAAAATTGGACTTTGGTAAAGATGCCTTGATTAATGACCTACCGAAAAACTAACAATGTCTAGAAATGAAATTGCTAAACTACAAATCATAATAGACAAGTGGAATGTTAGCAAAAACATTTTTCAACAAATTGAAAGCATTCAACGACCAAGTCGTGTAAAACATGGAATTGGTTATAAAGATAGATTTGGTGTTGATCAAATGTACTATAGTCCACCTCTAATGAACAATTATAATCCTATACCTACTCCGCACCCTATGAATGACCTTATTAACACTGATGATTCTAATATAGATTATGCGGGTTTTAATTATGAGGAGTCTGGTCCAAGGACTGAGAATGTGGAAGATGTGGTGGAAGAAAGTACTGTTGGTTTAGGATTTAATGTTTTTTTTTAATAATTTGAAAGACAATGATTTGAACTCTAGCAGGACTCATTCAATCAAGTTTGGGACTGTCTGTAATGAACAAATGAGTGTGTCGTTTAATGTTTTGAACTTGAATGATTATATATTTGTTCTATCTTTAGAAAATAATTGGTTTAACATGTACCTAAATGAAGAAATTCCCGAGTTCAGAATAAGATGAGATGAAGATTCAAGAGACCAAGATACTTCATAAAGTATTGAAATGACTCATAGAAAAGAAGATGAATATATCTCAAAACCAAGTACTTCATCATGGTCGGAAGACTCAAGTAATGAAGAATCATATGATAAAAGTAGACTCGAACTCAAGATTGAGAAAGCCCTCAAAAAGCAAGATCAATTCAAGTGGAAGACCACTCAACAACCACAATCTCAATTCTCAAACTCTCAGACTTCCACACATAAAAGAACTAACCACTCTAGACACATATATTGCTTTAAATGTGGAACAAGGGATATGTAATTAGAAACTATAAATAAGGAAACAAAATTGAACAATCCTCTACTATTAAAAACATGAGTAATCATGATCATAATTGTAATCAATCAGAAAACAGTTTTGCAAAACTAAATAACATTAAAAATCCATGAAACATATTTTTTAAAGAACTTGTTTATAGGTAGAAAAACAAAGTATACAAGTTGAATATTATGATATACCCAAGTTTACTCCTACTTGGGTGCCAATTTTTCAATAAGGGTTTTTTTTTTACAAAGTGTATCCAGAAGGGCAATTTGCAGCCGTTGGTATGTAGATAGTGGATGCTCTCGTCACATGACTAAGCTGAAGGAACTCTTGTTTGACTTTAAGAGCACTAATGGAGGATTCGTGTGATTCGCTGGTGATGAAAGGGGAGGAAAGATCACTGGTCATGGAAATGTTGTGCATGGAGATCTCAATCTTGAAGACGTAAATCTTGTACCCGTTCACTCTTGAAGAGGGGAGGAAAGATCACTGGTCGTGGAAATGTTGTGCATGGAGATCTCACTCTTGAAGACGTAAATCTTGTACCCGCTCACTCTTGAAGATGTAAATCTTGTACCCGAGCTTTGCTTCAATCTTGTCTCTGTATCACAAGTTTGTGATAAAGGGTGATAGTTCTTTTCAATGAAACCTAATGTCTATTCATACTTCCAGAGCTCGAGTCCAGAAGATTTTATTCTGATAAAAGCTCCTCGAGAAAATAATAATTACATTTTAGAGCGTGATGAATCATTCAAAACAAATTCATTAACTTGCCTTATTTCGAAAACTTCTGATTCAGAAGCCTTATTATTCCATTGACGACTTGGGCATGTGAACTTCAAGAACACCATTTGTCTGGTTAAGCAAAGCCTAGTTCGTAGTCTTCTATACAAAGATTTTAACTTCACTAAAAAATGCATGGTGTGTGCCAAAGAGAAGCAACACAGGAAGCCTCATAAATCCAAGATTGAAAACCCCATTGATACTCTATTCATAATTTATATAGATCTCTTCGGTCCTTTGAATGTTAAAAGTATCGCCAAAAGTTACGATTATCTGGTCATTACATACGATTTCTAACGATATTCTTGGGTTTTCTTTCTATCTGCCAAGAGTGAAACAATGGAGTTAGTCAATGGTTTCACCAAAATTGAGAATGTTCTTAAGAAGAAAGTTATCACCATTCGATGTGACAATGGATCTGAATTCAAGAATACAAATCTTAATTCTTTTTATGATGACAAGGGTATTTAAAAATAGTTTAGTACAGCTAGAACTCCTCAACAAAACGGTGTTGTAGAGTGTAAAATAGACCATTGATTGAAACAACAAGGACCATGCTAACTTACTCTAAACTTCTTATCATTTTCTGGGTTAAAGCCATCAACACAGCATGTTATGTTCTCAATCGAGCTCTTGTGGTAAAAGCTAAAAGGAAGACTGCTTACGAGCTCATCTTCAAAAGAAAACCTCTAATAAACTGCTTCAAGGCTTTTGGTTGTTCATGTACTCTGTTTAACACTTCTGATATTCTTAACAAGCATGCAACAGTAGGTGATGCATGCTTCTTTGTTGGATATTCATCATCTCAAATGGCTTACAGAGTTTACAACAAACGAACCAAAGTCATAGTAGAATCTTACTATGTTGACTGGCAAGAAATAAATCGAACTAACACTAGAGCTGGCCCTGATAGGTTTTACTATGCTGATTTAGTCTTTAACACCATGTTTCTTCCTCTAGTTGAAAATCAATCAAATAAACCAACAGCAAATGTAGAATTTGCTACTCATCAGATGATGAAGATGTATCTAGGCAATTACGTCTTAGCCATCATTTTAAGAAGTTATCTCACCCTCTTAGCAATCGGTTGGTGATGCTCAAACAGAAGTTGTGATTCCAAATGATTGTCAAAATGATGGAGTCTCAACTTCCAATGCACATGATCCCCTTGGTTCGCAACGTAATGGGTCAAGTGATTCTTCTTCCAATGTAGACCCAATTCCTGATCATCATCTTGTGAAGATGCGCGTCAATATTGAGCACCACTCTTGGTAATGTGTTGTACTCTTTGTTTTTAAATGACAAATATTACTCCTTTACACTAATAACTATAAATTATTTCTCCTTGCTCAGGTTTGAGCCTGAGACATCCTTTTTAAGACTATGGGGTGTGGAGGGGTTTGGGTTGGAGCATTGCTCGACATGTGGTAGGTGTGGGCTCCACCAATCCACACCCAAAAAAGTGGGGTGTGGAAGGGGTGTGGTCAGGCCGGCGTTGGGGTGCCATGTGGAAAAAATTGAAAAACGGCTAGCCAAACGGTCATTAACACCCAACCAACCATTGCCAGACACGTCACCACAGGCCAGCGCCCCACACCAAGCGGGCAACGCCCACCAAAACGCCAACCCGGGGTGGTGTACCCAGCGTTAAATGGCCAACAACGCCCCTTGGCCATGCCCACACCCACCAGTCTAAAAGGCATATGCCTCTACCAAATGACTCCATATTTTCATGTGTTAGTAGTGTCTTAGGTGATGTATCAAAACTAATCACCTAGGAAGACTTCACAATAGTTATCGGCCATTTATTGATAAAGTGGAGCGCTAGTGATCACTTGGTAATATCTATTGGCAATAATCGTCACAAATGAGCTTCCCCACTAACAAAATAACAACCTTCTCTTCCTGTTACTAACAACTAACCCAATCAATAATCGGTTATTCCTTTGTTTCTAGTGTTGCTTTGGCTTCATAATGGAAGGCTATTAGATTGTTGCGAACCACTTATATATCAAGGAGAACACAAACCTCTAAATTAATAATTATATAGAAGAAATTTATACGATTATTTGTTTCCAGAGATGCAGAAAAATGTTTTTTTATTAATATTTCTAACATCTCGATTTGTAGGCTTGACATTTTGGCTATACTATTTTTACTCTTAGTCAAGAATTAACCAGTAATCACAAAAGGGTTTTTGGCCTGTCAATACCAAGTTATCTAAAATGGTGTCTTGTATGAGGTTCAGAGTTTGAATTCCGTAGTGGACAATGATATAGAATTTAAAAGTGGATTATATAGACGTTAAAAATTATATTAAAGAATGAACCCTACAATAATTCGTTTTGGCCTTGTCAAGTTGGAGTTTTGAATTTTGTAAGATTATTTCAACTCTACTTTCTATAAATTGTTGAAAAATAACAATTGTTTGACCCCCTTTTAGATGGTTCAAATGAAAACAATTTTTAACGCGAAAACTTGAAAACTAACTAAAAAACTCTAAAAACACACCATTTTTTTGCAATTTTTTTTTATAAAAAATCGCTAGTTTTTTTATAGAGTTATATAAAAAAAAATTTCAAAAATTTTTTTTTATAGTGCACATGTGTAATAATTCACATGTGTACTATTACACATGTGCACTACAATTATTTTTTTTTTTTTTAAGTTTTTTTTTATACCTAAAATAGCGAAAATTGGTATGGAAAAAAAATTTGGTATGTTTTTTAGGATTTTTTAGTTAGTTTTCGAGTTTTCGCGTTAACTAGTGGTTTTCATTTGAACATTCCCCTTTAATATTATACATATATATTATAATATACCCATATATTAGAGTAAAGTACAAAAACCGTCCTTTATGTATGTTAGTTATTGCAAACTGTATCCTTTATCTTCAATAATTACATAAAACGTACTCGATGTTTACCAACCCTTGCAAGTTATGTCCTTTAGCTATAACTCAGTTAATTTTTTGTGGTTAAATCTGACCAAATGGACCTCACATGAGGGTATTTTGGTCATTTTACTCTCATGTGGTGTCCATTTAGTCATATTTAACCACAAAAATACCGGCATGTGGGGTCCATTTGGTCAGATTTAAGCACAAAAATTAACTGAGTTAGGGCTAAAGGACATAACTTGCAAGGGTTTGCAAACATCAAGTACGTTTTCTGTAATTATTGAAGATAAAGACACAATTTGCAATAAGTGACATACATAAAGGACGAATTTTGTAATTTACTCCATATATTATTATAAAGTTGATTGGAAAATTGACCCCCTTTTAGTATTATACATACAATGGCGCAGCTTTGTGGGGGCGGGAGGGGGTGGCCGACCCCCCGAACTTTTCGCTTATTAGTGGAGAGTATGTAATTTTCTTATAGAAATTTTTGAGTATATACGTTTTCGAACCCCGGTTTTATAGAAACTTTTGGGCATATACGTTTTCGACCCTCACGATCGAAAATCTCAAGCTTCGCCACTGTATACATATATTATAATATACCCTTGTATTATTTGTTAAGTTGATTGGATAAAGGTGGTTAATTTGGAAAACTTTAATCCACCTTTTCATTCTTATAATTATAACATATCCTTTCTAATGTGCACGGAATATTTTCGAGAGGACTAAATGTATGATTAAACTTAACAAAATATTATATTCATGATTATTCAAGTAAATATATTATGAAGAAAACGTATCTTTTGTGACTTTACGTTGCTTTGCAAACACTCTTACACTACTTTGATTAAAGAAAATGATGCAAGATCTAACTATCATTATTTCTGATAAGTTTGATTACACGTCGCATTTTAATTACAAGATTGTAGATATTAGTATAATTGTATTCAACTAATTAAATTAACCAAAATGTTCTAAGCCAATTTGTGTATATAGGTTCAGGTTCTATGTAATTAATTTTGTGAGAAGTGTGAGAAATATTATAAAGACGATACGTGACATTATTTAATTTTATGGGCTATGGGTAATAGGGAGGGGCTCATGCGAGAACCACTCTTATTGTGAGAACCTTGAGAACCAATGTGAACACAACCTAAAATAGCTAAAAAAACCTAACCCCCACCCCCCCCCCCCCAAAAAAAAACCTAAACCCCCCCCACCCCCCCCCCCCCCAAGCTAAATGCTAAAAAAAAACCTAACCCCACCCCCCCCCCCCCCCAAAAAACCTAAACCCCCCTCTCCCACCCCCCAAAAACCTAAGCCCCACCCCCCCCCAGCTAAAATGCTAAAAACTAAACCCCCAAAAAACCTAAAAAAATCTAAAAAAATTTTTTTGATTTTTTTAACATTTTTTAGGTTAAAATCGCTACTTTTCGAAGCCAAAAAAAATTTTTTTTTTTTAAAAGTGGCTTCGAAAAGTAGCGATTTTTTTATAAAAAATATTAAAAAATTCAAAAAAAAAAATTT
Organism: Helianthus tuberosus; assembly: GCA_030545235.1. Classification (NCBI taxonomy): domain Eukaryota; kingdom Viridiplantae; phylum Streptophyta; class Magnoliopsida; order Asterales; family Asteraceae; genus Helianthus; species Helianthus tuberosus. The sequence continues at coordinate 23,167 of JARYGA010052424.1, read as the reverse complement.
GTGTGATTTTTAGCTATTTTTAGGCATTTTTGGTGTGTTCACATTTGTTCTCGCGGTTCTCACAATAAGAGGTGGTTCTCGCATGATCTTCTCTCATGGGTAATAAGGCAATTAACTTAAAAAACCAACTTAATTATAAAATAGATTGTAAACCGTTTTAGAATATAGTTTTTTACGTGTCAATGACTGCTCATAGTGTTTTAATATTTGGAATGTTTTTTGTTATTTTGCATGTATAAAACACAATACAGGTTCCAAAAACAGCACTATTTGAATCGTAATACATTTATGGTGTTTTAATATCTGGAATGATTGTATTACTATTCAAGCTATGGTGTTTTAACATCATATGGGGATGATTGTATTGTCATTCCAGATGTTAAAACACCATGGCTTGAATAGCAATACAATCATTTCAGATGTTAAAACACAATGACTTGAATCACAATACAATGTTTCCAGATTTCAGATATTAAAACCCCATCACTTGAATCACAATACAATATTTCTAAATGTTTAAAACATCACGTCTTGAATCTCAATATAAATAAAACACCATTGTATGAACATAGACAAAAACACCATAGACTAAAACATCCGATTAAAATATTTTTTTTTTCTCTGTATAAGTATAGAAATATGTACACATATTAAAGATAAAACATGCTTGTTATTATTGTGTAATTGTTGTTTAAAAAAGTTACGTGTAAAAAGTTATTGAAGTTTAAAAAAGATGGAGGAAACTTGCATGTGCATTGAGGTTGATGGCAGCATCTTTATTTAACCAATACAATATAAAAATACATTATTACCCCTAATCTATAGTCAAATTAGACAAAATAATAATAATAACAAAATATAATTTACATTTTAAGCACTTTTTGTCTCAACAATTAACTACAAGATCTAAGGGTTTAAAAAACTTTTTACACTTCTCAAAAAAAACCTTTTTTTGCAATAACCCCATCCTGTGTATATATATATGGTTAAAGTAAAATGAAAACTTTTATCAGTTGTGAAAACTTAGAGAACTCGGCCAAAAATGAAGGTTTTTTCAGAATGTTTTTTTTAACCAAAAATCCTTAAACAAATCAACTTTTCCTATAAAAGAATAGTTTTTGTTGATTTACACCACCGTAAAAAACCCTTACAGTGAGTGTAAATGCAGATGTCAGCAGCTTTTTACAGAACGAAAAAAGGCTGAAAACACCGCTCAGATATTTTTTTTACATCTGCACTTGTAACATTTTCATTTACATATATGCAAAAAAAGTGGCAAAAAATCGCATGAGAAGTCGAAGTTCTCTAAGTAACATTATAATTAATAAGCTTATGTACTATAATATAAGGCATTCTATAATACTTGTTAACACAAGTAGTTCGCTAACCGTATCGGCCTTTTACCAGTTCTTCGGGGTTAACGTGCGTTCACACGATAACCCTATGTATTGTTTACAACAACTTTCAACCGTGCTAGACCGTTATTATTCATAATAACTTACCAAATCATGCGACCGAATCTTGAACCGAACACTTTAATCTTTTAAACCTTGGGCTCTGATACCACTTGTAACACTCTAACCCGTTTTAACGAAACATTTTAATAAAAGGATGATTTAGTCCAAGATTTTTTTTCACTTGGAGCTTACACGTCTGGGTTAATCGATAACCCAGGTGAACCAATATAGCGAATTATTACACGTGATTTACATTTTTCAATATTAAAGTTTTTAAACTCGAAAGCTTCGCCATGCATGATCATGCTTCAATCTTCACGTGGATCGTCTCCAAAGAGATAGCAGATTAGTCGTGTTCGGTTCTTTGCGCACTTGGTCGTCCGTCTGTTCGATTCCCGCCTTAGAAAAAGCCTATCATAAACACTAAACATAATCATCGTTTAAGTCAGACGGTCAAACGTATTTAAAATAATAAGCAATACCATCTCGCTGTATCAGAGTGCCCCCGCGCGTCATGGAGGGGCTACCCAGCTCCCTCGCGTGGCGCGGGGGAGCACCATCTTGACTTTTTTTATTAGGCGTCCTGCGCGTCGTAGAGGGGCCTTGTGTCTCCTCCACGTGGCGCGGGTGGGACAGTGTTTCAGAAAGTTTACAATGGTGGTAGTTTTTACCCCTGCCCGAAATTTTGCCAAGTTTTCACTATTTTCGCACCCAACTTGACTCCACTTCAGGTTTACAATTTTTAGAACCTTCCCTCACATTTGTAGCTATAAAACCTTGATCCGAACCCAAATTCTTTAGCTTTTCAAATCATTCTTTCGGTTTGAAATTAATTACCCAGCGACCCGTTAGGAGGCATTTCACATTCTAATTCATGCTTCATACTTTCTTATGTACCAGAATGATCAACTCTATCAAGAAACTCATTTTTAACTCTACCTTAGAGGTAGTTTGCCCGAACCATTATTCGAGGGAGTTTTACTCAAATTTTAACCATTTTTAATCCGGAAAACTTTTATAAGTTTAAATGAAGAATAGCGGCACATTTAGCTCGTTATCCATCTAGATTTATTATGTTTCTAAGGACATAAAAGTTTCCAATGGTTTAGTAGTTTGAAATCCATTTAGCCTAATTTCGTATCATAGGCATGTTCTTGGCTCTGAAGGTCGTTTTACCCAAATACTAGATATATCTCACTTGACTTAATCGATTACCCAAATCTGACCCAACCATCTTTAGTCAGGCCATAAACCCATACCGAAAGTATAATCCTTTACACATACCTGGCGTGGGTTAAAACATTGACTCGTTATCAATACCTTGCGATTCCTTATTACTAATTCATGGCAATGCATGCTTGTATACTATGTTTACCTGTAAGCATAAGACTTAACAAGAAAAGCATTAAATATCATATTCAAATAGTGACAAAATCACCATTTGACCCGGTTGTCCATTTGACCTGTTCTTAGCTTACCCTTTTGGTGTCTCAACCTAACCATGTATTATTTATTACCAAAAAGGTGATTATTAATCATCTTTCCCATTTGACCTGTTGTGGTTTACACCATAGGGACCTATTTCAAAAATTCATTATCTGACAAAAAATCATTATTTGATTACTAATATGTGATTACTTGACCTTTTTATTCATTTGACCCGTTACGATTCACAACATAAGGTCTTATTACTAAAATTCATTAGTTTATCACCAAAACACGGTTACTGACCAATTTACTTTATTGACCCGTTGTGGTTTACACCATGGGGTCTTACTTTAAAAATTCATTGGGTTATTACCAAAATACGGTTACTGACCATTTTACTCGTTTGACCATTTTTGGTTTACACTATAGGGTTTTACTTTAAAAATTTATTGGTTTATCACTAAAATATGATTACTGGCCATTTTACTCGTTTGGCCCGTTTTGGTCTACACCATAGGGTCTTGCTTTAAAATTTTATTAGTTTATCACTAAAATATAGTTTTGTCATAACTTTATCCATTTTGACCCATCTCATGGTTTACTCTGTGGGGTCTTATTCTTAACAAAATCATCTGATTCTTTGTTCATATTGTTTATAACCAGTTACATTAGTAGTGGTTCTATTTAAGAGGTGTAAGATTTTCTTACCTTACGTCTGATCATGCTTTCTCTTGTCTTTGACCCACTTGACCCAATCCTTTACAAGCTTCCACTAGCTTGTCAAGAGTCAAACTATCACATAACATCCACAAGAAGATTAGATTAGTCATCCTTTATCATGACCATTACACCTTATGGACTTTCATACCATATTTCTCATTCGATCCTAATATAGGTCAGTTTAACTTTTAAAAAGTCAAACTGCCAATTGACATATATAAATGCACTAACAGGTTCATACAACTCATTTAGGTATATTATAAAACACTTAGTGGGCATCATTTTTTGGCAATCTTTTTAGCTAGATTACTCAACCAAAATCACCATATTTCTTTAATTCAACAAGTTTATACACTTACTAACATCAACTTAACATAATTTTCAATCATCAAATGCTAATTCATCAAACTATGATACTAGAACCGGGGTTTCATCTATTATGCAAAAACCCATTTCCTCAAATGATTGGACATCGATCCCAACAACTAAATTATTCAAGTCTCTCACACAAACTAGTAATGTAACGCATCGTATTTTTGTACTTTCTATTTTTAGCAAGCTTGCATTCGTATTTCATTTCAATCTTTGTAATCTCGAGACTTTGATCATAATAGAAATTTCATTTTATTCAATCTTGTTTATTCATGCTTATGCGATACATAATCAATCACAAATACACCTTTTATATACGAAGCCGAACCATACATTATATTTATTTTATGTTCGGATTATTGTTCATACACATTCATGCTATACACATGCTTATACATAGCTTAAAATGCCCTAAAACACTTGACATATTAAAGATATTGCATAAATGGACAAGTACCCAAACAACAAGGGCTAAAAATGACATTTTTGATTTTTTGAAGAACATACGGGCCATTTCCTAAGCCCATACGGTCTGTATGTATGTTCTGACGGGTAGAAAATGTGCCAACTCGCGGATTAGACCTCTTTTTCACCTCCATTCTCCTTCAGTCACCTTCTAACCTTCTTTAAACCGAAACCCTAATCCCCCACTATAAATACATGTCTTCTGTCGCAACCCCCGATCCCTTATCTGTCCCGGGAACGGGCGGATGCGAGCTCAGATTTTCGGTGGTATCAGGTATATAATCTTACAGCGGAAATTACATCAGGACCGTAGTTAGGAAATGTTTATCAGAGTAAAACCACCATATTTGATATTAATAATAGCATGGGCAAAACCCAAGTTTCTTATTACAATACATTTATAGGGACAAACCCTATTTTATTGAATTTAAAACATCGTTTATTAGGTAACTTTTATAGCCACATTTTTCCCAAGCCTTCAGTGCTCTCCAGCTAGCTTTTCACTAATTGGCTGTCACATTGTGTTACCTGTAACGCGTTTTAAAAACATTTGTCAGTCGGAAATACTGGTGAGTGAATCCCAGTTTAATCAAGAAACATTTTTTCAATTAAAACAGTATTGAGAGCGATCACATTGTTTATGTCTACACAATTACTCCATTTAGTACTGTCAATCCTGACTTGTGGGTCATATTACACATTAGCTAACTCGTTGTCCAATGGTAACGTATTGTCATCCCGACTTACTACTCACAGTGTAGTACAAATTTTGTATACAAAACCCCAACATACCGGCAGTAATTGAAGAACTACAAAGACTCAATCACCGCTTAATCGCATTGTAAAGAGGATAAACTCACATTGCTATCTTAGACTTCTTGTAAGGGTTTCCTGGATATAATCTATAATTTATACAAATGTACATTGGTTAGTATCATAACCCTTTGAAAATATTAACGATACCCTCCCCGAGACGGCATTCCAACAACTACGTCGGGTAGAACCACGACAGTTGTTACGGAACCCTAAATTAATCGGGCAGCGTAACTGTTACGAAACTGGGGTTATAATACTTACAACGGAGCAGAACCTCGCTAATTAGGGGTATAATACCCGACTATAACTTCTACTACTTCAGAAATTGAGATTGAGAATGAATTGTGAGCAACGGAAAACGAAAACTGATGCGTTCTATATATAGTTGCTGAATTGGACTCTCACGCGGCCCGCGTCAACATATGGTCAACGTATAGCTGATTCGTGTCACCACCTAGCTTCGACACGATGATGACACGTGTCATCACCGGGCTGCGCCATGTTTCTTGATCTCTCGCGGCCCGCGTTAACTTAAACGAGGTCTTACGCGACCCGTATGAACTAAAGAAACTCAAAGGAATCCGGTATCCACCTCAATACCGCCCGCGTAAGTAGTTGGGGTGGGTCTACGCGGCCCGCCTCAGCTTAATAATTATTGTTTTTAATTTATTTTATATGTTATAACATTATTTGGGCTCGGTTTTCACATACGGGGTGTAATTAAAGACATATAAGGGTATTTTAATATATAATAGGGTGTCGGAAATATTATGAGAGTATTGATTTTACCGAGGGTTGTTACATCCTCCCCACCTTATTTTAGAGCTCGTCCTCGAGATCTACTGGAACAAATGCGGATATTTCTTTTGCATTTCTGACTCGAGCTCCCATGTATACTCAGGTCCTCTTTTGGAGTCCCACTTCACTTTGACCAGAACTAGTCTTTTATGTTTGAGATTCTTGACTTTCCTGTCTTCAATCTGTAGAGGCCTTTCTACAAACTTGAGTTGTTCATTTACCTCTATATCCTTAAGAGGTACTATCAGTGATTCATCAGCTAAACACTTTTTGAGATTTGATACATGAAATACATCATGTATTCCTGCCATTTCCTCTGGCAGTTGTAGCTGATAGGCTACAGGTCCTATTTTTCTAATAATCTTAAAAGGTCCAACATACCTGGGACTTAACTTTCCCCGTTTGATGAATCTTACTATTCCTTTCCAAGGAGAGACCTTTAATAATACTTTATCTACTACTTGAAACTCCAATGGTTTTCGCCTGTTATCAGCATAACTTTTCTGTCTATCACGTGCTGCTTTCAATCATTCCTTGACTTGAATAATTTTGTCAGTTGTTTCTTGTACTATCTCAGGTCCAGATAGTTGCTTTTCCCCAATTTCTGCCGAACAGTGGGGTTCGGCACTTTCGTCCATAAAGTGCTTCGAATGGTGCAACATTGATACTTGTGTGATAACTATTATTATAAGAAAATTCTATTAAAGGTAAATGATCATCCCAATTACCTCCAAAATTAATTACACAAGCTCTAAGCATGTCCTCCATTGTCTAAATTGTCCTTTCGCTTTGTCCATCCGTTTGAGGATGATAAGCGGTGCTTAACTTTAACTTGGTTCCCATTGCCTTTTGGAAACTTGACCAAAAATAAGAGGTAAATCGACTATCCCTATCAGAAACAATCGATAAAGGAATACCATGTAAATAAACAATTTCATTTACATATAGTTTAGCTAATTGTTCCATACTGAAAGTTTCTTTCATTGGTAGGAAATGAGCTGACTTGGTTAGCCTATCTACAATCACCCAGATTGTATCATTTCCTTTCTAGGTTTTGGGTAATTTAGTAACAAAATCCATTGTTATCAATTCCCATTTCCACACCGGCATTTCTAATTGTTGTAGAAATCCTGAGGGTTTCTAGTGTTCAGCTTTGACTTGTGAACAAGTTAAACATTTAGAAACATAGGCTGCTATGTCCTTTTTCATTCCTATCCACCAGAAATTTTTCCTTAAATCCTGTTACATTTTATCACTTCCTGGATGCATCGTATATTTAGACTTATGGGCTTCTTCTAATATACGATGACGTAGATTTCCTAATTTAGGTATCCACATTCTCTTTTTATGGAATCTCCAAATTCCATCTATTCCTTGTTCCAATTCTTTTAGCATACCTTTTAATTTTTCAGAATCATCCTTGATTACTGATTCTTGTGCTTCTCTTATCTGATCAATTAAATCTACTTGCAGATTTAATTTAAGAGAACGTACCCTTTTTGGTTTTTCATGATACTTTCGGCTTAAAGCATCTGCCACTACATTTGCTTTTCCTTCATGATACTGGATATCACAATCATAATCACTAAGCATATCCATCCAGCGTCTTTGTCTCATATTCAACTCCTTTTGTTTGAAAATATAACTTAAACTCTTATGATCAGTGAATATGATAAACTTACTACCATAAAGGTAATGTCTCAAAATCTTAAGAGCAAAAATTATAGCTCCAAACTCTAAATCATGGGTGGAATAATTCTCTTCATGATTCTTAAGTTGTCTCGATGCGTAAGCTATAACCTTTTGTCGTTGCATTAATACACATCCATAGCCTAATTTAGAAGCATCACAATAGACTACAAAGTCTTCAGCTCCTTCTGGTAATGCTAGTATGGGTGTATGGGTTAATCTTTGCTTAAGGATTCTAAAGGCTTCTTCTTGTTTTACTCCCCATTCATACTTAACAGACTTACAGGTCAGCTTAGTTAAGGGAATGGCTATTCTAGAAAAATCTTGAATAAACCTTCTTTTTAACAAACAATATCGGTGCTCCCCATGGCGACGAACTTGGTTGTATGAATCCTTTCTCCAACAATTCGTCTAATTGTTTCTTTAATTCTTGCATTTCTGCAGGTGCCAAACGGTAAGGTGCTTTGACAATTGGTACTGTTCCTGGTAATAGATGAATCCTGAATTCAACTTCTCTGTCGGGTGGTAGTCCCGGTAATTCTTCTGGAAAGACATCTGAAAACTGAGATACTACTGGAATGTCTTGTAGTTCTTTTCCTTTAGTGTTAGTGATTATAGAAATCAAATACACTATAGAACCTTTTCTTATAGAACTTGCAGTTTTCATCACAGAGATGAATTTTGTGGATCTAGATGGTTTATCTCTTTTAATTGTGATCGTTTTACCTTTTGGTGAATTTACTTGTATTGACTTTTGATCACATAAAATATTGGCTTTATTAGCTATAAACCAATCCATTCCTAAAATAATATCAAATCCTACCAGGTTCATGGGATAAAGATTTGCAATAAATTTCTGATTTAAAATTTATATTCTTGCTCCCTGCAAGATTTCAGAAATTCTAACAGTTTCTCCATTGGCCGTCTCTACTAAACATTCTTGTGGTAGTTTAGTTAATGATAGATTTAAAAATTTGCAAAAAGATGTATTAATAAAACTTTGGTTTGCACCAGAGTCAAATAATACTTTAGCAAAGATATCATTAACTAAAAACGTACCAGCTATGACATCTGGAATCATTTTGGCTTCCTCTGCAGTCAGAACAAATGCTCTAGCATTTTTAGTATTCTTGTTGTTTGTAGCTGGAGCTAATTTTGGACAGTTTGGCCTGATATGACCTTTTTCTCCACAGTTGAAGCATAATCCATTACTGGATTTCTTCCTACAATTTTCTTCCTTGTGTCCTGGCATCTTGCAATAATTGCAAAGAGTGGAGCATTTTCCCGAATGCTTTTTCTTGCAGACCTTGCAGTATGGTGCCGGGGTAGAACCCATATTCCTACGATTGAAATTTCCAGAACGGAATTCTTGAGTAAGCCTTTGGGTTAGGTTCCTCTTCTGATCTTCTTCTCTAGTACGGATTAGTTCATCCGTCAAGGTATTGGCTAGTTCTACAGTTTCTTCTATAGTTTGAGGTCTAGCTGCCTTTACTACATGTCTAATCTCTCCAATTAATCCCCAGATATAACGGGAGATTAACACTGGTTCTGGTGAAGCAAGAGTTGGTACTATTCTAGCATATTCAAAGAATAACTTCGTGTACCCCTTACTATCCACACCAGTCATCCTAAGATTTAGGAATTTGTTTGCTATCTGTTCCTTTTCATTAGGAGGGCAGAATTTCCTTTCTACCATATTCCTAAATTCTTTCCATACTATAAACCCTATCACTTCCTCTAGACTGAAGGATAGTGTTCCACCATTCTAAAGCTGAATTCTTAAATAGATTGGAAGCAAACATTATCTTGTCCTCTTCCGCACATTTACTTATTCTCAAAACAGCCTCAGTCTTTTCTATCCAGCGTAGAGCTGCAATGGGTTCATCATTGCCCGAGAATTCTATTGGTTTACAAGACCAGAATTCTTTGTAAGAACAACCGTAAGGCACGGTTCTTCTTCTTTTGGGAATAGGCATTTGAAGTAAAGGTCCATTGTTTACGCTGTGTTCCGGTTCACTTGGTCGCTTACTACTATGTTTACTTTTGTTATCAGCATCCTTAATAGTTTGAAGAATAAATGGCATTGCATCTATAATTCCTTGTGCTACTATGTGTTGGATAGCACTATTATCCACTTGATGGTTATTGTTATTGATGCTCGGATTCTCATTAACCACGTTAATGTTACTCTGGTTATCATTATTCAGATTTCCTTGATTTCCTTCGTCGGCCATCTGAATTTTAAACATTTACCCCATATTAATATCACAACATAATATTTAATATAGTTAATCACATGATATACAATCTAGCCAAAAGCGTCGATCATTGCGACTTTTACTCTATTTTCATATACTATTATGCATCTATTACATACTAGTACTGAAATAAAAATTACAATACCAACAGAAATAGAATCACACTAATAGTAATATGCATCCGTACACACAATTTTTTGTATTTTTATTTTATTTTATTATATTTTATTATTACTACTATCGTTTCCTCCATTCTCACATTCACGGATATGGATTTATCCAAAAATCCATATTGCGCTCATCGTATTTCCATACGAGACGCTCTCCCACCTGACGCATTCTCTCACTGCTTTCTAAAATTTCCTCCCCAAATGTCCTAAGTTCTTGAACGTTTTCTGCACTCATTGGGGGTGGAGGTTCTCGGACTGGGTTTGGAATCTGGGGTGCGGGTTCCTGATATGGGGGTGAAAGTGCCTGAAATCGGTAAGGATCTTCTAAGATCTCCCTAATATATTCATCGTGGTAATAGGGATCTAAAGGGTCCATACCTGGATAGGCTCCTAGGTTCTGTATGGTTGTGTCTTCATGAATAGGGTAACGTTGCACAAAGTCCCTATTATCATCCCACCAGGGGTCGTAATTTGGGTCTAGGGGGTTTGGCGCAGGTACCCTAGGGATTTCTTCTGGGTTGAAGTCATGCATCTCCACTTGGTTTTCAGGGTTTTCTATCTCCATGGGTTGATCTGGGTTTTGTGGTTGTGGGGCTACTAGTTGTTCCAGACTCGGATCAGCAGCAGTTGTTGCTAGGATATGGAAATTGGCTAGGCTTCTATTAAGCATATCCTGTATATGGGCATCTGTTTTTCGCTTAGCAGCTGCTATAACTCTTTGCTGTTGCAACTTTCGCATTCTCTTCCTACGAGCAAAGGCTTCCTTACTGAACCATCCTCGTTTCTTATGAGGGAATGGCTCTTCTGACTGAGCTCTAAAAGCAAACACTCCTTCTTCCTGATCAGCAGAATACCCAGAAAGGGCAGGCTGTGAAGAAGTACCTTCACTCCTAGGTGATTCAGACAACTGACGATTTATGTCTGAGGGTCCTTGATCACTCATACTGTAAACTAACAAATAGTCAAATAACACATAACAAATAAATACAGTTATGCACGTATTTCCGTAATTTATTTCCTAACACAAAATATAGAATTTAAGTGTCAACAGAACACTTCTTTGGCTCAGACCAGTGGCTAGGCTCTGATACCACCTTCTGTCGCAACCCCCGATCCCTTATCTGTCCCGGGAACGGGCGGACGCGAGCTCAGATTTTCGGTGGTATCAGATATATAATCTTACAGCGGAAATTACATCAGGACCGTAGTTAGGAAATGTTTATCAGAGTAAAACCACCATATTTGATATTAATAATAACATGGGCAAAACCCAAGTTTCTTATTACAATACATTTATAGGGCCAAACCCTATTTTATTGAATTTAAAACATCGTTTATTAGGTAACTTTTATAGCCACATTTTTCCCCAGCCTTCAGTGCTCTCCAGCTGGCTTTTCACTAATTGGCTGTCACGTTGTGTTACCTGTAACGCGTTTTAAAAACATTTGTCAGTCGTAAATACTGGTGAGTGAATCCCAGTTTAATTAAGAAACATTTTATCAATTAAAACAGTATTGAGAGCGATCACATTGTTTATGTCTACACAATTACTCCATTTAGTACTGTCAATCCTGACTTGTGGGTCATATTACACATTGGCTAACTCATTGTCCAATGGTAACGTATTGTCATCCCGACTTACTACTCACAGTGTAGTACAAATTTTGTATACAAAACCCCAACATACCGGCAGTAATTGAAGAACTACAAAGACTCAATCACCGCTTAATCGCATTGTAAAACAATTAAAGTTTTGTAAAGCATTCCAAAAAGGTTAACAAAAAGAGGATAAACTCACATTGCTATCTTAGACTTCTTGTAAGGGTTTCCTGGATATAATCTATAATTTATACAAATGTACATTGGTTAGTATCATAACCCTTTGAAAATATTAATGATACCCTCACCGAGACGGCATTCCAATAACTACGTCGGGCAGAACCACGACAGTTGTTACGGAACCCTAAATCAATCGGGCAGCGTAACTGTTACGAAACTGAGGTTATAATACTTACAACGGAGCAGAACCTCGCTAATTAGGGGTATAATACCCGACTATAACTTCTACTACTTCAGAAATTGAGATTGAGAATGAATTGTGAGCGACGAAAAACGAAAACTGATGCGTTCTATATATAGTTGCTGAATTGGACTCTCACGCGGCCCGCGTAAGCGTAGCCATAGGGCTACGCGGCCCGCGTCAACATATGGTCAACGTATAGCTGATTCGGGTCACCACCTAGCTTCGACACGATGATGACACGTGTCATCACCGGGCTGCGCCATGTTTCTTGATCTCTCGCGGCCCGCGTTAACTTAAACGAGGTCTTACGCGGCCCGTATGAACTAAAGAAACTCAAAGGAATCTGGTATCCACCTCGATACCGCCCGCGTAAGTTGTTGGGGTGGGTCTACGCGGCCCGCCTCAGCTTAATAATTATTGTTTTTAATTTATTTTATATGTTATAACATTATTTGGGCTCGGTTTTCACATACGGGGTGTAATTAAAGACATATAAGGGTATTTTAAGATATAATAGGGTGTCGGAAATATTATGAGAGTATTGATTTTACCGAGGGTTGTTACATCTTCCACAACTCCTCCATCCTTTATACACCTCAAAAAAACTCTCTAATCCTCTTAATCTTCTCCATTTCTTCAACTCCTTGGCAGATTACACTTATGTTCAAAACTATGAGTTTGAGCACTTTTCTTCCATCTTTCTTATGTGTTTCTTGCACAGAACTCCTTGGAAAACCTCAAAGGATGTTATCCAAAGTTCACCAAGGTGTAACAAGATGGTATATCACTTATATGAGGCTCCAAAGTGAAAACCGTCAAAGGTCGCTCTAGGCCATTTTAATGGTGGAAGTTCAGCAGACATTTCTTCAGATAGGTCTTCTTGGTGTTCTCTGGTTGACATAAGAGAAAGAAATAATAAACCTTTTCTCAAACGATTAATGAAGAAAGGAAGAAGAAAAGTTTTTCAACAAAGCAATGATTAAACAGGAAAGGGGCAACTCAAACAAACTTATATACTCACCGCAATAAATAGCATTGGAAACCGCCATAGCACCTTTTCCGGATATCACAGTTATCCAAGCGGCAGAGCGAGTGAAAATCAACACAAACGCGAGTACACGCGCTCATGCAGGACACGGACAGTAGGGGACAACTGACAATGACAGCCTGTCACTCAGTCTTTACTGTACCAAGTCCCATCTAAAGTCAAAGATTTTCAAAAATCTTTATAATAAAATGAATCTTCTTCCGGAAGATTCCCTACTTTCGCGCCAAAAACATCTTTCCTCTCATAAGTCCAGTGCTCCACTTACTTGCATAAGAGCAACACTAGACTGGGGGGACTTGAAGGGGTAAGGTCCCAAAAACCTTGTAATAAGTACTTGGGACCATACCACAACCTCGTCTTTCAAGCCCTTTTTACCTTGCGCGGCCGCGCACTGGTTTTATAAAAGAAAGGCTTAAGGCAGATAACAGACAACACCCGCGCGCCAAAGGAAATCATAAATCCTTGCGCTTTCATAAGGGATGAAAATCCTAGGACAGGCATTCCCACTTAATAATATCCAGGCTTGGATATTATTTAACTGATACCACACGGTAAAGAATCAAACCAGATTACAGCAAGTAATCTTCTAGAAGACTTAATCGTGCACCACCCAGACGGTTACAACCGTCTGAGCCACGTGTCATTTCCCCAACCTCCCTTAGAGTTACGGTGATGGCATGGAAATAGAAAGACATCATCACTTGTCCACTTTCCACGTGGCAATTCCCCAGCCTTTGATCTAAACAACGATCCGTGTGCTCTCACGTCGGATCACAGGAATTAACGATGGAGGAAAATGACCGCTACGGCGTTAGCATCTTCCGTCAACTTTTCAATAACAGGTTTTCCCTCCCAAAAACTCCCGGCTATAAATATGAGGATAATTCAGGTATGAAAGCAAGTTACACACACTTCTTCAATACATCTTCTTCTTCTTCATAACCCATACTTATTCTCACACCGGAGTCGGGTCAAGGAGAGAACCCCTTTCTCCCCTTGGCGTGGCTAACGGTGCTTCTTTTTTGCAGAGTTTTATCGGAGAAGAAGGTCAATCATAATCGAATCAAACGAGAGAGAACGAACCCCTTTATACATATCCAAACCCCCTAGATATTTCGATCCCGGTCGTTTATCTAGTGTTTCTTCATTGGCGCCCACCGTTTTTTCTCTGTTTCACCCGATTTTCTCTTGTTTTTCGATTCACTTCGTTGATTCCATTTGCTCATGGAAGAGACATCAGCTCACAGGCAAACTGGCCCTCGGCCGAATTTTGGTAACAACGTCCAACCTGAAGGAATTCCGGAGGAAGTCTCCGATGATAATGAGGTTCAATCCAATCGAGCAAACGAGCATGTCACTCCAGGAGTGTTACCAGCAAACCCTGCTCACTCAATTCTGCCACCAGGAGAAACTCCAATTTCCTGGTACGTCAGGTCTCAAGGGGCACTAAATGCAGTATACACACAGCTGTGTGCACAAACTGCTCCCTTGACTCAATCACGGAGACCAGGATCTCGTGCTAATGCTTCCCAACGGGAGGATACATCTTACGAAAATACAGAGATTTATTCCAGATCCACATCAAAAAATGAGTACGCTCAGTCAGGAAGTTACCAGAGAGAGTATCATGATGAACCATACCCTCACCGAAGGCAATCGGTTCATACTAGGTTAGGTCCTCAGCGAAACACTCACACCGATGAATCCGATCCAACCTATCGTGTGAGTGAAAATACCAGTGTGTTCAGTCGCTTGCAGCCCAATTACAACAAATGCAGACCTCGTGCAGTTTACAACCCTGAGGCCGAGCATAATTACGATTTGATTTACCGCCCTGCGGAAGCAGCGGAAAATTCAAAATTCATCATGGAGATAGCTCTCGCGCCACTGGAGAAAGCAAAATTACCATCTAATGTGGGAAAGTTCAACAGGTTGACAGACCCGGATGATCATTTAAGAGTATTTACAAGCGCAGGATTGGTTGGGGGCTGGACCCTACCACTATGGTGTCATCTCTTCGTGCAGACTCTTACTGGCGCGGCAAGAATCTGGTTCGATAATTTACCCATCGGGAACATCACATCATGGAAAGATCTGCGCAAGAAATTCCTGACTCATTTCAGTCAACAACGACGCTCTATCCGAGACACATCAGATGTCATGAACATTTGGCGTCATGACGACGAAAGTCTAGAGGACTTTATCACCCGATACAATAAAGAAGTGCTGGAAATCAGGCGGGGTTCACGAGCAATTGATCCGCGCACAGTTCAAATACGCGGTCAGATGTGATGATATGATCAAGTTCCTGTCTGGGACAGAAGGCCTCCCAAAAAGTTGGGAGAAAGTGATGGCAGCCGCAAAGGTTTATGCACAAACAGAGAAGAACCTTACCAACAATAGGCCGCCGCCACCACACAATAGACCCGCGGACTTAGGCTCCACTGGCGGAAGAAAGTTTAAGAAATTGTGGCGTGATTCTAGCTCGACAAATCATTCATCTGAAGATGCTCGAGCAACGATCAACAAACTTACCGCGCAAAGGGAGACCAAACAGGAGAATAGGGAGAGACAATGGACTCCCTTAACTAAGACCCCGGCGGAAGTTTTGAGTACTGAAGACAATCAATTCAAACCTCCGATTCCCATGAAAAACAAGCATGGACAAGACCCTGCCCAATATTGCGAGTATCACAAGGACAGCGGTCATACCACTAACAACTGCATTTCTCTACGCACAGAAATAGAAAGAGCCCTCAAGAGCGGCGAACTCACACATTTACTCCAAAATGTGCGCAAAGAGATAAAGCAGATAACTCGGGGTGAAGAGGGCCCGAGCAAAAGGGCGAAAACTTAAGAGACAACTATATGAATTCCGCGCGGGAAAACATGATCTATCAAACGAAGCGGGAAAGTTAGAGAGTAAGTTAAGTTTCATATATTTATATTAGCAAACTTTGTAATGGCCTCTGTGCTTTATCCCTAAATAAAATAGCAAAGTTTCTATTATTCTTGTGTTTTTCTTACAAAGTGCATGCAATTTCTTTTAGTAAGCGCAAAAACATTATGGTAATTACAAAACATGCCTCATGAACGGTCAGTGATCACGTCACAAACGACCATAAGTTCACACATGAGCTTTATACCAACTTCATTCGCCTTACTCAATAAAAGTAATTGTATACATACAAAATATTGTAAAACTAAAAAACACAACATACTATTCTCTGCGTACAAATACGCCTTGAAAACTATCAAACACGGCAGTGTTTTAGTTACTTGCACAACAGCGCACCAACAAAGAAAGGGATATACATCCCAAATATTACAAGAAAATTGTTCAATACATTTTCAACCTACGCCAAATCTTCACCCTCATCCGGAAAGATTTCCTTTAGTTGTGCTACGTGATCATCAGATTGCAGCGCAACATATATCAGATCCATAACCGGAAGTTGCAAGTTGTTAAATTCTGCCTTTAAATCAGCAAGCGCAGCACCAGTATTCACGCCATAAGTTGCAGATTTGCTGATATCCCAATCAACCTTCAAAGCGCTATTTACATGATGAGAACCTTCAGCATATCCTTGGGCGTACCCGTCCCTTCGCGCAGCAACAACTAAATGCGCAACGGTTTTATCCAACTCCTCAGAATTCAGCACTGATTCAGCAACCTATGAAAAATAGGTAAGGGTAAATAACAAGAAGGCGCATAAACAAGCCCACAACAAAAAAGGGGGGCAAACAACTTACACAAGCAATTCCACGATCTTTTAGCCACGCCATATCACTCTTTAAAGGTTCAAGCTCGCTCTCCGCCGTGGCTCGCGCCGTTTCAGAATTTTCCAATTTTTCTTTGGTTTCGGTCAAACGACGAGAGGTTTCAGCCTTTTCAGAATGCGCAAGCTCCAGATCCTTTTTAAGTTGTTCCTGGTCAGAAAGCAAAGCAGTAAGTTCTTCCAACTCTTTATCTTTAAGAACAAGAGTGGCGCAAGCTTGTACCTCTCGTTGCTCACTGCGCTCCCTATGAGAACACGCTTCTTCTAGCGCAACTTCTGCATCAGCTTTCTCCTTTTTCAACCTTTCTATCTTCGCATCATATCTCTTCAATTTTTCAATCTCAGCCTTGAGATTATTAATGACATTGCGAAGATTTACCTTCTCAGCATTATCTTTTTCGCAAATTCTTTTCCAATTTTTGCGTTCTTCGGAAAGGAGGGCAGCTTCAGCTTCCGCTTTCCTCTTCCAGCCAGCAACAGACCATTCCTCGGTTTTACGATCAGCCTCAAACTTGGCTCGATCAGTTTTCAATTTAGCTTTTAGCTGAGCTAAGCGTTTCTCATCACTAGCAACCTTCTTCTGGGATACCCTAAAAGCTTCCCAATCCTTATGCATACTATGCCACTCACGCACTATGCGATGAGTGGTAGAAACATGAGAAGTAGTCTCCTCAAGGTAAGCTTGATAAGCTTGTTCATGAGACCGGCTTTCTTGGAATTTGTTCTCCCCGGGCGGGAATATTCCCTGCAGCCAGTCTCGGCACACACGCCAATCCGAGAAAGTGTCACCTTTTCTCAAGTTCCAAACAGGGGCATGGGGCTCGGAAGCATCTTTCTCTGAATAAGTTCTATAGTAATAATCCCCCAGAGTTTCCTCTGGGCGGATTGGAGAACTCTGTCCCGCATCAGAAAACGCGCTTTGCTCCTCAACAGTAACCTTCTCAAAACGTTCAGGCATAACATCAGAAGGTTTAGGGGAAAAAGTTGAAGTTTTGTCAGCAGTTTGTTCTTTCCCCAGGTCTTGAGCAACAGTTTCAGGGGTTCGTGAATTCTCAGCACCATCCATAACCCCTGGATTAACAACATTTTCAGCACCTGCAGTAACATCAACAGGCCTTTCAGCCTCAACAGTCTTCTCCACATCACCATCAGCAACCTCCGTAGTCTTTAACTGGTCAGCAACAGAAGCACGCGGAGGGGTGGGTGGGAGCTCTTCATTAACCACAGGTTGCGGCTCTACGGGAACAGTAGGAACAGGGGAAACAGGGGTTTCTGGAAAAAACAACAAAACCTGTAAATATCTGATACGCATAAGGAGGAAAAGCAAAAGACAACACTTACTAGGAGCAGATTCCGAAATAAAAGCATCCAGATTGCCTTTCCTGGTAATTTTCTTCCGCTGGATTTTCTTTGAGGGCTGACCCTCAGCGTCAGTATCAGCTTGTTTTCTTTTGCCCGTTTTCCTCGGCACTAAGTGTTCAGGGCTAGATTCCAAGTCAATGGGATCACATGGGTTGGATGGAGGGATATCAGCAGTATCTCTCGGTTCAGGTTTTGGCCTCCTAACAGTAACTGCAGACGTAAGACCCTCCAGAGAGTCAGAAACCACCACATAATCACATCAGGAGTCAGAGGAACGGCGCATACCTTTCTTCTCCCCTCCAACATTTTTTGTCTTCAAAGATTGAGCTTTGTCAGTTTCGTTCTTCTTCGGCGCAGAAGTAGAAGTCGTCGCGCGCCTCTTCTTCTCAGGGCCTATGCCCAAGTTTGACAACTCACCTACGGAAGCGTAAAAAACATTTTTACTCAAAAGCGCAAAAGTGAACAGTAAACCAATATGCACATAACTTACCAGCACCAGCAGCAGGCTGAACAGACAGATCCGCATCTCTCGGAAGAACAAAATTCTTCACAATACGATGGTACCAAAGCTCTTCATCAGGCTTCTTCTTAATGGTACTCATCTTTCCGCCTTCTCTCTTGAACGCAACAACATACAGCGAAACAACTACAAGGGAAGAAAGACAAGTTAAAAAAAAAAAAAAGGAGAGAAAGAGAAGAGGGAAAAACCCCAATCTTATCGTGCCCATCCTCCGTATACACCGGCTTGTCATCACGGTCCATTTTCCAATTCAAACTCATACTGGCTCCAACAAGAGCTTTCTCCGGCAAAGCGATATTGGGAACATCCTTCAGATCTTGATACCAGTTCTCGTCAACAGGGGTCTGAATTGTTTCGACAGGAACATCTTCTTTTCCCATTAAAACCATCCTCACCTGAATCACTTCGGCTTTGATAAAGAAATTTTTTTGCTTCCAGTCATGGAAAGACTTTGGAGGATGTTGCAAAATCTTCTTTGCAGATGCTCTCTGAACAAAAGAATAAAACCCTTGAATACAATGCATTTGGTAAAAAACCCTAAATCGAGGGATTGTCGGCTCGATATGCATCGTTCGGCACACAAACTCGAAATGTCGAACCCTAACCATGCCAATAGGGTGAAATTGGGAAATATGTAACTTGTAATACTCAAGGATTTCAAGGAAGAATCTGGTTACGGGCAAACGAAAGTTGCCTTCACAAAAAAATCCCAAAAAAGGGTGATATACCCAGTCGGAGCATCCGCTGCTGTTTGCCCCTCTTCAGGGTACAGAGCACCCCGGTTCTCCGGAAATTTAAGGTTCCGAACCAAACCATCAAAGGTCTCTCTAGGCCATTTTAATGGTGGAAGTTCAGCAGACATTTCTTCAGATAGGTCTTCTTGGTGTTCTCCGGTTGACATAAGAGAAAGAAATAATAAACCTTTTCTCAAACGATTAATGAAGAAAGGAAGAAGAAAAGTTTTTCAACAAAGCAATGATTAAACATGAAAGGGGCAACTCAAACAAACTTATATACTCACCGCAATAAATAGCATTGGAAACCGCCATAGCACCTTTTTTGGATATCACAGTTATCCAAGCGGCAGAGCGAGTGAAAATCAACACAAACGCGAGTACACGCGCGCGTGCAGGACACGGACAGTAGGGGACAACTAACAATGACAGCCTGTCACTCAGTCTTTACTGTACCAAGTCCCATCTAAAGTCAAAGATTTTCAAAAATCTTTATAATAAAATGAATCTTCTTCCGGAAGATTCCCTACTTTCGCGCCAAAAACATCTTTCCTCTCATAAGTCCAGTGCTCCACTTACTTGCATAAGAGCAACACTAGACTAGGGGGACTTGAAAGGGTAAGGTCCCAAAAACCTTGTAATAAGTACTTGGGACCATACCACAACCTCGTCTTTCAAGCCCTTTTTACCTTGCGCGGCCGCGCACTGGTTTTATAAAAGAAAGGCTTAAGGCAGATAGTAGACAACACCCGCGCGCCAAAGGAAATCATAAATCCTTGCGCTTTCATAAGGGATGAAAATCCTAGGACAGGCATTCCCACTTAATAATATCCAGGCTTGGATATTATTTAACTGATACCACACGGTAAAGAATCACACCAGATTACAACAGTAATCTTCTAGAAGACTTAATCGTGCACCACCCAGACGGTTACAACCGTCTGAGCCACGTGTCATTTCCC
This sequence comes from Helianthus tuberosus, assembly GCA_030545235.1. Taxonomy (NCBI): domain Eukaryota; kingdom Viridiplantae; phylum Streptophyta; class Magnoliopsida; order Asterales; family Asteraceae; genus Helianthus; species Helianthus tuberosus. The sequence continues at coordinate 2,566 of JARYGA010052424.1, read as the reverse complement.
CAACCTCCCTTAGAGTCACGGTGATGGCATGGAAATAGAAAGAAATCATCACTTGTCCACTTTTCATGTGGCAATTCCCCAGCCTTTGATCTAAACAACGATCTGTGTGCTCTCACGTCGGATCACAGGAATTAACGATGGAGGAAGATGACCGCTACGGCGTTAGCATCTTCCGTCAACTTTTCAATAACAGGTTTTCCCTCCCAAAAACTCCTGGCTATAAATATGAGGATAATTCAGGTATGAAAGCAAGTTACACACACTTCTTCAATACATCTTCTTCTTCATAACCCATACTTATTCTCACACCGGAGTCGGGTCAAGGAGAGAACCCCTTTTCTCCCCTTGGCGAGGCTAACGGTGCTTCTTTTTTGCAGAGTTTTATCGGAGAAGAAGGTCAATCATAATCGAATCAAACGAGAGAGAACGAACCCCTTTATGCAGATCCAAACCCCCTAGATATTTCGATCCCGGTCGTTTATCTAGTGTTTCTTCATTACCTCATCTTTAACATTTGCTATGTTGGGTATGTACACGTCCGAGTTGTTCTTATTTGGCTACTTAGCAATTAAGATGCTTTTACATACTTACATATTCTTGACCGACCGAAATCATCAACTAAATTGATGATTTTGTGCGTTGGTGAATCCATATAATGAGGTTAAATTGATGGAATTCATCCTACCTCCTTGCATGAGCATTACATGGTACCTTATGACAAATATGACTATTATACATACAATATAACTATGACACATGTATCCAAAAACCGAATCTTAACACCAACCAAACTCATGATTGAATGTTATGTAATACGGTGAATATTATCTTGGATTAAGATTCCTCGTAAGTGTACTTCCAATGGGCGACATAGCGCCCATGAAAAACATGTAAACGTGGTATCCAATATGAGTGTTTTAACAAAGATAACTTTTATGTAATATCATACTAAGTTACAATTCCACATATAAATCCCAAATCCAATCCGTCGTACTTACACGTCTTGTTTATCCTTGTAGGATAAGTCGGCGTACCCAAACCCTCAAACACATTAACTCACTTACGTGGAACATCTACACGAATCGTGAGTTTACAAGATCCTATTTTTCATTTATACACTTTTGGGTGCAATATGTATAACCTTATCAAAATCACAATCACAATATCAATCCCATTATTCAAATCAATCAATCCATTATTACGTGCTTAATTGATATGCTTAGGATACATACATGCTAGAAGCCATTTCTTGCACAGTATTTGTCATTAACGTCATGAGCCAGCCTTAACATGCATAGCTCTATAGGAGTAGCACACCGCCCTTAGGAAGGGTCTATGTTAAGTTATTCCATCACGGTCTTATTCGCTTCGGTGATAAAATACGCAACTTTGTGGACACAATTGGTTTGACTTATAATTGATGCATTCTAGGTATGTTATGTTCTTATGCCTTAGTATACTTTCATGCCATGTAGGATTGATCACAACTTTTCTATCTATGCCATTAGTCAAAACTTGTATGCTCATCAATACTTTATTTGATGACCGTTACATTAATTTATATTGTAGGAGTTTGATGCTATGACGTTTCAAGAATCGAGTAGGATGGATTTTAGAAATACATTTATAGTTTATGTACTTTTCAATTTGTCGTAGTTGAATTTCCTTGTTGCCTTTCCATTTCAAACAATGTACCATTTAGATTATCAATGAAAAATGGAATTTTATTTAAATATTGTCATATTTAGCAAGTTGTGAGATCTCGAGCAATCTATTTCGTCCCGCCCCAATGTTTCCGCCAGCGGTTGGGGCGTGACAAATAAACATGATGATTATATTACTATTATAACATAAATTTCATCATATCATCAAAACCCACTTCATGACATGTATGAACACTTAGATCAAAACCTTAAATTACTCAAGTATTTTACACATACAAGCAAGTATGATGATTATGAACATCCATACATCATCAATTCATCATATCATCAAAACCCACTTAACATAAAAACTCATCATACACGAATTTATCACATACCTTAGGTTTAGATAATATTAGAAAGCTAAAATCATCAAACATTCAAGGGAAATTACTTAGATTTAGTATTCAATCCATTGATTTTATGTATTAAGGATTTTGATGAGGAACTTCACCTCTCTCAATCTCGTTCATACACACTCACACCAAACCTGAGTTTTTATTTTTCCATCTATTTTTACAAAACAATCACACTTAACAAACTTTAGTCCCTTAGGTTTGGTTGGTATTTTGTTTGGTTAAGGCTTACTTAACCTTCATTAGTAAATAACTATGTTAATATTCCTAGTTACACATTTTCATGTCAATTGTTAACCAAACAAGATAATTAGATTTACTAAGTTCAAGAAAGCTACAACCCGATTCAAATTATGTCCCGATAGCCTGGGCCTTTTATAAACTTTATCTCTAAAAGACAGTCATTTATCTTTTATTTAACATTAGATTTATTTAATTAAATCCTAATATTTATCGGGTTAACTTTTACCACTAACGGTATTTTACCCGCTCATCCCAGTTAAATTT
>JARYGA010052423.1:0-41399 GCA_030545235.1 Helianthus tuberosus | reverse complement strand
TGATGGCGTTAAACCACCACCTTCATAAGACCAGGCAAGATTGTTAGCGACGAATACCACGATGTTATAACCTCCAACTTCCACAATAGTGAGAATATATAAAACTGCTACATATGATTAGGTTAACACATTTCTAAACTGATAAACTACTATGCACATAGATCATGAATCAAAATGCTCAGTATGTTCCAGTTCCGCATCAACGTATTAATCAAAATCACATATCTCCACAACTAACACAAGAATCAAAATGCTCTGTAGGTTAACACATTTCTAAACCTATAGTTGTTGTGCACAGAAATCATGAATCAAAACACTCCATACGTTGTCGTTTTACATTAACTTACAAATAAAAATCAACTATCTCTAGAACTAATACATGATCACTTACACAAGTTATGATACAATCCAACAGAAGTGCAATCACTACGATACAAAAGTAAAAGTGTAAAACTACCTCAAAATTCACCTTTCTTCTTCCACAACTTCAAGCGAAACCCTAAATAACATCCAGATCCAGCCGTCACCCAAGCACACCTTCATTCTTCTTCTGCGTTCAAATCAACAAACAACACCATAATAAAAACCCCTACCTTGATTAAACAAATGCTGAATCGTAGTGTGACAAAGATGAAACCGAATCAGACCTAATCAAACAAAACCGAGCCATCGAATTAGATTGTTTGTCACAAAAGATGACATAAAACCCAAAACAATGCTTCAAGCACAAAAAAAAAAAAAAAAAAAAAAAAAACTCGATGAACACTCAGATTAGATGTAACCGAACGAATCATGGATGAATGATAGAAGAATCATAAGATATTGAACGAAATCATCGATGAAAGATATAAGAAATCATAGGAAAATAAGAATAGATTCATTGACTTACCAGATGCTAATGAAATCGAAAGAGATGGTGGTAGATTTGCTTGTCGGCAATGAACAAAATTAGGGTTTTGTAAGCTTGACTGAAAGCGTGAATGAGAAGAATGATGTGTTTCAGAGATTTTATACCCGGGTCAATCCATGCGGGTTTGGATCGTATAACCGGATCCCGTGTAGAAACATCACATTTCTCTAATTTTCCCGCCAAAAATCTAGTGAGGTTGCACAATGTAGTGCCACGTGTCCCACACTTTGTTTGTATATGTATAGATATAGATATAGATTAGTATGTTACTTATTCCTTCCTTAAGCCATAAACGTGAGTAATATTGTATTTATAGAAAGTTTTATTTATTTATTTTATATATGTTAGCAAAAAACACTCACCACAAATTTTCAATTCTTACTTGTTAGTTGTTACCAAAAGTGTCCAATTATAAACTTGTAGGAGCAACTCAATATGTTTTGATCTGAATCAGTGTGTGATAATTTTAGTTTCTAGCTTGTTCATTATAAAAATTATTAAGTTTCTCAGTTCATATTTCTTAAATAAGAGAAAAATACATAACATTCAGATAATTTAAGTCTTAAAATTTCTGTTAGAATTTTAATGTGATTTTATGTCTTTAAAAATCATATACAAAAAAAATGTATATCATATTACCATGTGTTAGGATCAAAGAAAAAAATCATAACAATAACACGAAAGGAGCCCTTAATTTCTGTCATTTGCATCTTGGGCAACCTCAACAACCGAAACCACCATCGCTCGTCAACGACCATCGCCAAACCACACCACATACCCATCTCCAATTCTTATTCCAGCTACTTTCTTGATCTTAGAATTCGCTCTTATAACCACTGCCTTTTGCATCTTCGGCAACCTCCAACAACCGAAATCACCAACGCCAAACCAACTGTTCTTGTAAACCTTCACCACATATCCCTTTCCAACTGTAGGCCGTTCAAAAAAAAATATATCCCTTTCCAATTCTTATTCCTACTTTCTTGGAGTTTTGGGTTGTGGGCTTATTCCTACTTTCTTGGAGTTTTGTGTTGTGAGCTTGAATTTTGATGATAAGGTTGATGGGGACCAATTGTGATTATGGTTATTGGTTGATGTTGGGAGATATTGAAAGAGTTTTGCAAAGGTGGCCCTACACCGCGACCTAATATTGTGATTGATGATTGGTGTGAGAAGGTAAATACTAGTGGTACGGTGGTGGTTTGACAATGGACTATTAGTAATTAGGGGGTGTAGAAAGTAGCACCCTATTTTTGATACGTAACAAGGTTACATTTATATAACACTTTCTACAAAACTTCAACAACATGAGCATATAAATAAGACATGTTCGGCAAGTCGTCACGAAGATCCATAGTCAACATCGACGCTCTAACCCTTGTTGGTCGAGTATGATAAACGTCCACCGCTAATGCCGGTGATATTGCGGTGGTGTCGGTAGTTCGTTCCGTCACTCTAAGCCACTTAGCTTGCATGTATTCTTGTTTTCTCCATGGCCCCAAATGCATTTTCTTCTCTCTCATGCATCTTTTCGCACAAACACTCAATATTTTTATAACAGTCTGTAATCTGTCAGACTTTCCGATGAATACTTCGGGAAGTTTGCAAACTAGACTGTTATACTCATCACTCCCCTTTTTCATCTCAAATTGACCACGTAACTCTAACTCAACGATCACCCTCACCGCACCTTTCTTACGGTTGGAGCTATCGATAACATCCAAAAATGTGTGTTCTCCTGGATCACAAATCAAGAGATATTTTAGAAATTTGAAGATGGATTTGTGGTTTGGATTGAACAGAGATGATATACAAGAATTTAGGATTTTTTTTATTTACAGTGTAGTTTAGAAAAATCATAAACGTTATATCTTTTAAAACTATTTTGGTTTCTAGCCAACAAGTGATTAAGACTAGAAAAGAATAACTAAGAAACTACTTTTAATTTTCTTTTCTAATAATTCATTTAAAATATAATTTAATTTTTCTTGACAAATTATTTTGATTATTGCTTTTATTTTCCGATATAAATTTTATTAAAACGAATCTCACCCGAAGGAAAATCTGACGAGCTCTTCCATTTGGACTTGCAAATAGCCGAATCGAAACCTGAATTTCGCAAGCGGCTACATATTTCACCCATCTTGCAACTCCGACAACCACCGGAAACCGGTCTCGAGCAAGAACATACATGCCCGGCCACTTCAATCTCCCCTAGTGCTTCTTTCGTGGCATTTCGGATTTTCGCTTCTAAACTTGTCGTCCTAAACAACGTTGTCTGTCACAAAATAAATAAAAAAACATATATCATTAACCATAACCTTAAAAAAATAAAAACATTGTATCTACTTTCAATTAACCATAACCTTAAAAAATAAAAGCATTGTATCAACTTTCAAGACACATAAACCTGTCCCAAACCCGACCCATTGACATCACTACTTACATGTAAATTCTCACGTTGGGTCTCCCAGAATTTAATCTTGTCATCAGAATCTTCAGCCTTTTCACATACGTCGTCGTTTTCGATATCTTGCTGAATGTCGTACACGTCATTTTCTAGTGATGATAACACGGTTGCTTCTTCCTCAAGAAACCCGAATATCGAACCAGATAATTGAACCGGTGGTTGATCACGGTGGTCGTCTCCGGTGTCGTGTTTTGGTGACAAGACACGGTGGCTCATCGGAATTTGGGTGGTGGTTCTGCCCATTGCGACAGCACACGGTGGTTTAAATTTTTATTTTGTTGTTGTTGTGGTGGCTTGTGAGATTAATTTGGGAAATTGCTTTTTTTATAGGGTGAGAAAATCCACGTGGAATATTACTATTTAAAGGTAGAAAGGTGTGGGTCAAAGATGATGGGTTGGATCCACGTAAGTTTGAGTCAAGATACAGAGTGCTGTAGATATGCTTCACAAATTCAAAGATTTTTATATTGTAGTTTTAAGAAGCTACAAAGAAGCCCCTTGAGGCTTTAAATCTTGTTTTTTCGCAAATTCAAAGAAGCCCCTTAATTTTTTATTTATGTATTTTTAATTAGGGACTGAGGGTAAAACATAATGGGTTGGATCCCTATGTAAAACTACAAAGTACGATTTGGGTCAAAGATAACGGGTTGGATCCCTATGTAAACTAGGGATGAGCATTAAGTACCTGGTACCGGTACCGAACCGGTACCGTACCGAACCGGTATTCGGTATATTCGGTACCGGTACCGGTTCCTATTTTACTTGTTTTTCGGTACCGGTACCGGTATTTTTGGGTAAAACACTAGTAAAGTACCGAAAGTACCGGTACCGGTACCGAACCGGTATATTCGGTACCGGACCGGTACCGAGCTCATCCCTAATGTAAACTACCAAGTATGGTTTAAAAAAACATAAAATTTAACCCGCAGGATTAGTTGAGTTGGTCGGACAATTTTGATGGTTCATGATGTTTAAATCTCTGATATCGACTTCTTTCCCGTAGAGATAGGCCTCCACCAAGGGTCCGGGTTGAGCCCTTGTCTTTTTGCGGTTGTATTGAACGAGTTGTCAAAGTCGATACAGGAGGCACTTTCGTGATGCATGTTTTTTGCTGATAATACTGTGATAATTGCAAAAGGTAAACAACGCTTTAATGAGAGGCGAGTTGTTTTAAAAAGAAAAGCGTTAAAAATTAGTCGTTCTAAAACCGGGTACATGCATTGTGACTTTAGTGGTGTAGACGACGATGTCGACACACAGGTCGCCATCGAAGGTCAAGGGGTTCCAAAGTCGACCAAGTTCAAGCATCTAAGATCGTTTGTCCAGAGTGACTGGGACATAGATCATGATGCAACACACAGAGTTCATGCATGATGGTATAGGTGGAGTGAAGCTTCAGAGGTACCGTGTGACAAGAATTTACCAACTAGATTAAAAAAGAAATTTTATATGGTTGCAGTTCGACCGGCTATGTTATATGGAACTAATTGTTAGGCTATCAAGAAGACACATGGGCACAAGACGGAGGTGGCTGAGATGAAGATGTTGAGTTGGATGTGTGGACACACAAGGTTAGATCAAATAAGAAGTGAGGTTTTCGGGAAAGGTTGGGAGTTGTTAGGATATCATATAAGATTAGGGAAGGAAGATTGAGATGGTTTGGACATGTGAAGACGAGGCAGAGGACGGCGCCCATTAGAGCACCGATAATCATACATGTGGAGGGGAAGAAGAGTAGAAGCAAACCTAAACTATCTGGGATGAGCAGATTAGGCAAGACCTAATAGAGTGGCACCTTTTTGTAGACCCGGTTTAGGATAAGAGTTCATGGAGACGTAGAATTAAGGTTAGTACTTTTAGAGGAGGGTGCCTAAGTGTATTATGTAAATATAAAAAAAATATCTAAATAGTAAACAGGTTAATGGGTCAACCTGTTTTTATACGGGCCAACCCGAACCCGACCCGTTTTTAATACGGGTCAACTTGAACCCGACTTGTTTTTTTAAACAGGTCGTGTTAGTCGACTCAAACCCGTTTTTTCATGTCGGGTTCGGATCATGTTAGGGTGTTAGGAGTGGGAGTCGGCAAACCCAGTTCATCGATTCGGCAAAGAGTGCAAACCAATGCCAAGCCCTTTGCCGCATGCATGTTTGACGAAATGGGGTTTGATTCGGTGGGTGCATGCCGACGCGGGGAAGGGAGGAAGGAGAGAGAGAGGGTAGTGTGGGGTGGGCTCTATTCCAATCTCAACCAATCACACATTTTTTTTTTTTTTTTTTTTTTTAAGTTTACCACTTCACCAAATGTCTAAACCATTGCCAACACTTTTCACCAAAGTTTAAACATTTTTCACTGATTGACGTGGCACACTCTGATTGATTGATTTTTTAGTTTGCCACTCTCAAGTGTTTAACCACTCCTAACACCCTTAAGGGTGGAGGGTATAGCTTCGGTAAACAAGTTCGGTGAATGGAGTTCACCGATCGGTGACCACCCCCACCTGTTTGAGTCACCGAAATTTTGATTGTTTTCGGTGTATATTCACCGATGCGGGAAGAGGAGGGAAGGAGGACTGGAGGAGGGAGAGAGGTTTAATGGTGGGTACCAACCCCTTTCAACCAATCACAATTTTTTTATTTTTTAACTTACTCAAACACCCTAGAGTGATTAACCATACCACTTGATTGAGTGCAAAATGAGAAGTTGAATGGGGAGTTGACATGGCATAATATTATTGGGTAGGATTTCACTCAAACACCCTAGAGTGATTGACTATACCCTCCACCCTAAGACCATGTGTAGTGGTGGAACAAAATAATGCCCCAACCATGGGGCATTATTCGACACGTGTCATCCCAGTCAGCGTGGAACATTATTGCAAAAATGGTGTAGTGGGCCATTATTCCAATAACGCCCATATTATTTTTAATAAAAAAAAAGCACACGAAATACAAGCATTTTCAAAAGTTGTCAGAGACGTGGGTAAGTGATTGGTGGGTCAACAATTCCACAAACCAATTCAGCGTTTTAATTATAACGCCAACAACAAATTAAAAAAAAAAAAAAACGCCGGACAACGCCGGGTGTAATGGGGTGGGGGGCGTTTTGGGGCGTTTTTTTTCAATTTTTTTTAAAAATACCGCCCCACTACGAGTGGTCTTAGCGAAATAAAACATAAATGGACCCATTTTTATGTACTCACGATTCAAGAACCAAGAGGAGATCTCAAAAGCAAAAAAAAAAGTAAATAAATAATTTGACCTATGGCATTTTACTCCGCTAATCCTATCTTATAGGGAGTTGGTGCACGTGGGCCTAGATGACAGGCTGGAAGGATTAGTATGATGTAATCCTGACCGTTGAAACAATGAGTGCTACGTTTTATCAAATGAGGTGGGCTCCATAGGCTCACCTACTACAATTAATCATAAATGGATTGGATATGCGGCGTAAGGCCCATAGGTTTTGCAAATTGGATATCTTAATTGACTATATTGCCCTTGTTATTCTCATTCAGTCATTTGCATGGTCAGAATGGTCATTTTATATGGACTCTAATAATTCAATTATTTAGCACATGAACTATCATTTTTTTCCTCTATTTTAAGAAAGAATCAATTATGTTGTTTCACATGTGATTTTTGATTCGAAAAGGAAAAAAAAATAGTGTGTATAAATTTGATTTTGAAAACTCATTGGTTTTTATTAATAAATATTTTGATTTTTTATTGACTCCTTAATCTTTAATTTTTGTAAGATTTTCATATATATCTAAAAGTCCAAAGATTTATCGTGTAAAATAAAGAAGAGTTAATGCATGAATATGATAAAAATGTTTAGGGCATGTTTGGCTAAGCTTTTTGAAAACAACTTATTAATTATTGGTTTTTTGAAAAAATCAGTATGAAGTGACTTTTTACAAAAGTCACTTTTTCCCTCACATATAACCTCATTGCAAACATCATTTTGAAGCTTAGGGTGAAGGGAGTGGTGCGGCAAAGGCATCGGCAAAGCCGATTGCCGAGCGGCAACACCTCCGCCATCCATTTTTCCCGCGCGGCAAAGTGGTGAACTCGGCTTCATGTCACCGATCGACAAAGAGGGAGGCAAATGATTGTTTGTTGGTGAACGTTAAAAAAAAACAGTTTTTTAATGTTATTTGTTTTTATTTAATACATAATTCTTTTTAAAAAAATAATAAAAAAAAAGTTTGCCACTTTCAAGTGTCTACACCACTGCCAACACTTTTCACCAAAGTTTAAACTCTTCACACTTGCTGACATGGCACACTCTGATTGGTCCATTTTAAAGTTTGCCACTTTCACCTGTTTAACCACTCCCTTCACCCTTATAACTTTTCAAAAGACTAATAAGTCAATAAGTTGTTTCAAAAAGCTTAGCCAAACATTCCCTTAGTGAGTGTTTGATTTGTAAAAATGTTCTAAAGAAATAAGAATTTTTCATGTTTGATGGATAAAATACGAAAGACTTTTTATGTACAAGTAACAATACATACTCGTTAACTTTAACATAATATTTCCATAATATAAATTTTCAACAATTGTATTCATAGAGTGGATGTACCCAATGCTTAGAGGGATTTTCAAATAAAAAACTTGATTTTTCACTTTTAACCCAAACATATTTGATTTTTTTTACTTTTAACCCAAAAGTTTTCGTCTTTCGCAATTTAACCTTACAATTTTTTTACTTTCAGCTTTGGTCCCTTATATTTCCCATTTTACGCAAATTTTTCGTTTTACGTTCCATTTTAAATTCTGCGAGTTAACACGACGCAGCGTGTGTGCGATTCAACATTTTTACGTTGTCTATTTTTTCCAGTTTGATAGGTTTGTTGCAACGCACGAGTCCTAGGTTAACTTAGTTATTATTTTCTATGTTTTACGTTTCGGTCTAAGTTATTCGCATTAACACGCCGCAAGTTCAGTATTGATGGTCCCGTCGCAACACAGAGAGTGCTTAATACTAGTTTTAATAAATAACAAGCACAAAGTATCAAACGAAAACACTCTTAATATTATATTTCATTATGTCCATACAATAAACAAATATAATACATACTTGTTAACTTTAAAATAATATTTTAATAAATAATAAGCACAAAATATCAAACGAAAACACTCACTCTTAGACTATGGGGTATGGGCCTTGGGTTGGGGGAAAACGCCCAAGCCACCACCCCGGGTGGGCTTGGGTTGGGCGTGGCCCTTGGGACTTGGGTTTCAAGCCGGGCGTGGGGCGGGGGAAGCAAGCTGACATGGCGGGCTGTGAATGGCCAATTCAAACTAGCCGTTGGGGGCATGTTTTAAAAAAAAATTCCTTTATAAATACCTTACCATATTTAACATTTTTCTCACACAATATCAAACACATAAAACACAATCTTGCCATGAGTTCTTCAAGTTATAGTGAATCGTCATCATCATCTCACGATGGTGCGGAAATATTTCTACAAACGATCGCGGCGGTGGTGAAAGCTATCGTGGAAGACGAAGACGATGAGGAAGAGACTCAACAACCTAAACGGAGGAGAAGGTACATCGCTCGTGAACGGCACACCGCTAACAATTTGTTGGTAAGCGATTACTTCTCAGCGGAACCTAAGTATGATGAAAAAATGTTTAGGCGTCGTTTTCGTATGAGTGGAAACTTATTTTTAAGGATATCTAGAGATCTTAAGGAGAAGCATGTTTATTTCCAACAAAAACCCGATGTAACCGGGCAATTAGGATTTAGTACGTGGCAAAAGGTCACGGCCGCACTTAGGCAGTTAGCGTACGGCAATAGTTCGGACATTATGGATGACTATTTAAAAATGTCTGCACGTGTAGCTAGAGAAAGTCTTCACAACTTTTGTTCGTGTATTCTAGAACTTTATAGGAAAGGATATTTGAGAAAGCCCTCCTTCAGTGACATGCAACAAATATTGGAACATCACGCAGATTATCATGGGCTACCCGGGATGCTAGGTAGTTTAGATTGTATGAAATGGGCTTGGGAACTTTGTCCTACCCAATGGCAAGGCGCTCACACTAGTAGATTTCACGGGATGCCAGCCATCATGCTTGAGGCGGTTGCGTCCCAAGATCTTTGGATATGGCATGCGTTCTTCGGTATGCCAGGTTCACATAATGATATTACCATCATAAACCACTCGCCCCTTTTCAATGATCGGGTAAATGGTATAGGACCCAAAGGAACTTTCTTTGTAAACGAGGTTGAGTACGTGTATGGGTACTACCTAGTTGATGAGATTTACCTAGAGTGGGGGGTTTTTGTAAAATCGTTCACAAGACACGGTACCACAGATCCAAAGAGATTAAAGTTTAACAGGGTCCAGATGGCTGCACGTAAAGACGTCGAGCGAGCATTCGGTGTTTTGAAGAAAAGGTGGCGAATATTGGCAATGCCTTGTCGACTATGGGACAAGGATCAGATTGGAAACGTGATGTACACATGTATCATTCTTCACAACATGATTTTGGAGGATGACGGTAGAGCGGTAGTTACCTACTATGATGACGATGACCCCCAACCAGGTAACGTAACAAACGAAGATAAAGCGGCAAATGAATTTTTGATAAAGTCAAGGGATATACATCACAACTTTCGATCTGATTTGGTGGATCATGTTTCAACGATTCCTGGGTTCGAAACCGACGAAGACGACGAAGAATAACAGTTTTTTATTTTGATAATTATTTTGTATGTTTATTTTAATAATTATTTTGTATGTTTATGTAGTTTTTAATGGTTATAAATATATATATATATATATATATATATATATATATATTAAAAAAAAGCTGATGTGGCTTGGCCACGCCCACCATACCCCATCCAAAGTGGGTTTGTAAATTGAGTTTTGAAATTACACGTAACTCATACCCCAATCCAAGCCCAAGCCCAACCCAAGCCCCATCATACCCCACGATCTTAATATGATATTTCATTAAGTCCATACAGTAAATAAATATCTTAACTAAAAAATGTTGAATAAAATCAACATAAAACCAACCTGGTATCACCCAATCATATAAATTTTGAAGAAAACGGTAAATAATATGAGCCGATATATATGGGAGGAAGACATACACACATACAAACTACGAAACAAAACATGGGGAGAACATCAAGACTTTTCAGTTATGTTTGTATATATAATTGGCAACTTTTTTATGTAAATTCGTGCTAATCGAGTTAACTTGATTAACCTTTTCCTTTAACACAATTACCGTATCGAATACTACTTTCGAGTTCCATCTTGTCCAGGTTCGGGTTAATCAGGTAACACCATAATCAGGTTCGGGTTTGTTTTATTTGGGTTATGAAGAAACACCTGTAAGATTAAATATATTATGATTTAATATTTAATCTAGTAGTCATTCTAATCATTTACATAATATAGATCAAAATATATATAACAACCTATTAAATAATTAGTTGGTAATTGTTGATGTGCCTAATTACCCTTATTAACTAATTAGGGTTTCCTTATGGGTGCATATATAAGGAGACTTATGTAGAGGTTCTAAGGTTAGACACATAACCTAATTCTAATAACATCAAATCGGCCTCCCTATCCTCAATCAATACCCTTTTCGGTTTCTCTTATCACCATCATTAGATTGCACCCTAAGGAGGAACCAGACCAACCTGACAATCATGTCAAACACTATTGCTGCGTCTCCATCTGGATTCTCTGCTGGCCTGTACTGCTGCAATCAGGTATGTTGTTTACATGTTTTCCATTATGTCTAAAACAGAACTGGTCAACATATGGTATCAGAGCATATGTTGATTAGTCAGTTATGTTTTCGTATCCATCAATTCTGGGATAGAAATCTGGAAAACGGAATTTTGAAAGCCTAATATAATTCACAGCTGGTTTCGAGTTGCATATAGCCACTCGAGATCAATGATTTCGGAAAAAGATTAATATTATGTTCACTCGAAATCAAATGGGTTATGTTTTATGACCGAAATCTGTTTAAAAGCCTTAAAAATTTAGGTTTCGGGTTCCATAATTATTATTTTATTTTTAGGGATCATCATGTGTTCTTAGAAAAATTCGAAATTCCTTTATGTTTTGGAATATGATTTGGATTATTGAGTGTTTTTCCATGTTTTGATCTGTTTTAACTATTAAAATTTTCGAAAAACTGTTATTAGATCAATAGATAAAATTTTCGAAATATTTGATAAAATTAGATCATCACTAAAACAGGAAACCATATCTCAAAATCCCTAAGAATTCGAATTTTCAGTTATGCTTTCACAACAACAGCTGTTAACAGGAGTTTCGAGATCACTTTTAACGACCCGAGACCAAGATCTCTACTTGAGACCACAAAGTCTCGACTCGAAATCATAAGGGTTCTCAAATCTTTATAACTCGAGACAACGGTTTCGACTCGAGACAACGGTTTCTACTCGAGACCATAAGGTTTCGACTCGAGACCACTAAGGTTTCGTCTAAGAGTTTTAAATCTTCACAACTCGAGACCATGGTTGCGAATCGAGACCTCATTATGGAGTCGAGATGTCACACCCCAACCGATGGCGGAATCATCGGGGCATGGCACTGAGCGAAACAGATTGTCCAGAAGTTTCCATAACAATTATCAATACTATTCAATTTAAATAATACGTCCCATACCGTATCTCAAACAGTAAAATAATTATTACAGACAAAAACCAGGCAAATATTCTGTTCCGACAACTCAGATTTAAATAGACAGCAATTGTTTATATGCTTCTAGAGACCCTTAGCTTGACCACTACAGACAACTATTTGTTGGGCTCTAAAGCTTTATTTGAGCTTTAAATTCCTACCAAGTGTGCGTCCTAAGCACTTGTCACATACGTTAAAATAAAGTCAATACATAAAATGTAAAGGTGAGCATACAAGTTTGATAATAGTATATAGAGTTCGAATTCGTTTACGCATAACCAGCACGTACACATAGTGAAATGAAGCACGTTAGTTATCGACATAGATCCATCGATACCAATGACTGCGGGTTGACTGCCCAAGGCAGTTCGCAATACATGATTACCACCGTAATCCATGCAAGTAATGGTCCTTAACAACCCCCGTGTGAATGGGTGCTGAGTCCAAACTATAGTACTATCATTGCTAAGGCAGGTAGACATCATTCCATGTGTAAACATAACAAACAAGCATTCATAAGCCACGTATAACATGCATTAACGGTTAGCATTCAAATAGTATTGAGTAGTGTGTTGATTGTGATTTGAATAGTTGTAACGTATGTAACACCCAAAAGTGCATAAAGCAAAAAGGGATCGAGTACACTCACAGCGGTTAATGGATTGAAGGGAGCGCTTTAGCGAGTAAGGTTAGCCTGAATAGATTCGATAGCATAACGATGAGTAACACGTAAAACGATACGAAGTGCGGATGGATCGGATGGTAGTTCGTTCGGATGGTAATCCGAGCGGACAAGAATCCGTGTGGATGACAATCCGTTCGGATGGTCATCCGGTCGGACAGCTTGTCCGGTCGAATGACGATTCGAGTGGATTGTTTCTTCCTATAAGAGGAATGTGTTTGTGTATGATGGCTTGACTTTTGAAGTTTTCGTTGTAGTATTTCGAAAACATTGAAGTATCTCTATCCATCTAGTCGGTCGATCGGCTGGTGAGTCGTGCGGATGACAATCCGTTCGGATGGTCATCCGGTCGGACGGTGGTCCGGTCGGACGACAACTTAGTGGTGAGATTACTTAGTGAAGGCAAGGTTTAAACAGAAGTGTCACTCGATCGGATATCCATCCGATCGGGTGGCAACCCTGTTAATGAACACGTTGAAAATTGTTTAAGTCTTTAAAGTCTTAGTATCTCATGATCCGAAGAGTAATCCAGTCAGATGGTCGTCCGATCGGATTGCAATTCGTTCAATACTCAAACTTCAATTAAGGTTGCTTAATGGTGGGACCCAATGTGTAATCCGTTCGGATGACAATCCGTTCGGATGAACTATCCGTTCGGATGACAATCCGATCGGATAGCATTCCGCTCCGGCTGTCCCGTTCGTCTTACCCTTGGTTATCTTGTTTGTTTTGTTGTCTTATCGAGACGTGTTGACAACGTGTTAACCAACGGAACCATGCCTTGACGCAGATGACCAACCCGACCAGGAATCACCCTAGTCCGGCCGGTTACCGGCTCGAGACGGTTGTTCTTGATTAACCCGAAATCGGTAGTCTCGTGGGTAGAATCCGGATCTTGAGCTAGTACAACACTACGATCGAGTAGAAGACTAGATCAGGGTCGGATCCTATCGGCTTTGAGTACATTGAGTGCAAAAGGGTTGAAAGAAAGTTAAAAACCATCTTTCAATCCTTTCTCCCCACTCTTGTGTCGAGATCTTTACAAGATCTTTGTGGAAACCGGTTAGATCTAAGTTGTTCTTGGTGGATTGAGACCAAAACATGAAGTTTTTGAAGAACACATGATGACATCATCCTAGAACACCCGAAATCTAGTGATTTCATGGTTGAAAGTTAAGATTTAAAAGATAGGAAGGTGTAGGAGTGCGTGTAGATCAAGAAAGTACAAGATTTAGGACGAAATCTTACCTTGATTGAGAGAAATCGAAGAAAAGGTGGGGAGCATGAGCTGTTCGGACAGTGGATTTCCAAAAGTGGAAAGAATGACAATGACAGGGGTATTTATAGGATTCCAAAAGAGGAAAGGGTTATCCGATCGGATGACACACCGCCCGGATGGCTATCCGGTCGGATGACATCCTGGTCGGATGCATCTGATCTGCGGACAAGAGGTTATCCGGTCGGATGGTTATCCGGCCGGATGGCACTTGGTTTGAATGTTGGACGCGACGATTTTTGGCGTTTCGATTTCGATTGCGAGCGGTTCGACACGATAGGGTTTCCTAGTCAAATTACTTTCAGTCCCAACTAATTCATATCGAGCACTATCCCTTCTCCACTAATTATCATAGTTCGATTGTGATTCGTGTTCGAGTTCGATTTCGAGTTTCGATTGAGTTCGATTGCATTTCGATTGATTACCACAACACAACATAAATAAACATGCACAAGTAACACATAAAGCACACACACGTATAACAATAACCAACAAGTATAGATTGAGTTGTGATTCGATGTCGATTTGATTAGCATAGCTTGATTATCAGTTGATTAACTTTATCGCACTGTTACTTCCTATAGTTCACAGTCGTAGGTCGTTTGAATAACACGTCGATGGCTTGTAATTTAACAACACTTACTCCACATAATACAAATAAAATAAAGAAATCTCTACAAGTCAAATCCGTATAACCGGTCGTTGACTTTGACCTTGACTTTGACTTATGAAAACACGGGGTGTTACACGAGATCTCATAAAATTCAGTACTCGAGACCATATTTCCGAGTCAAGACCACAAGATGAGTCGAGACTTGACTCGAGATCTCACTCGAGGCCTCATAACTGAGTCGAGATCTCATAACTGAGTCGAGATCTCACTCGAGACCTAAGACTAACTCGAAATCTCAACCTCATTACTTTAGGCTGTTTAATGTGAAATAAAATTTAGCGCTAACAGGTGGTTTGCTATTAAATAATTGATTTTGTAATTAGATAATTAATCAGAATCAAATAAAGTTTCACAAAACCAAAATGGCTTTACTTGGGTGAGCTTCTGATGTATCACTTCTGGCCAAAGTTGATTTGATACATCTATTTATTGCTCAAGTATTATAAAAGCCATGTTGAGTATGCATTACAAACGTGAATGTCTTAATTTCTGGCCAAAGCTGATTTAATTCATTCATGTGTAGCATTCTTAACAAGTGCATAACTAAAGTGATTGTCTCATTTCTGGCCAAAGCTTATTTGTCACGATTACTTTGCACACATGCTTAAATGATTACACTTCTGGCCAAAGCTGATTTGTCTTCGTTTAAGTAGAATTTTAACTAAGTCTATTATTTTGATGTTAGTAATAGACATATCACGACCTCTTCACATAATGATCCTTATATTAATGATCCTTCATTAATTTTATGATCATTTCGTCTGCCTTATTTTAAGTACCCATAACTTTTCTCACTATAATTTTCTTCTACAAATCTATATCTCATCCACTCTAATTCCTAAAACTCATATGTTTTGCCTTATTTAAAGTTTCTATAAGAATTAGCTCTTAAATTAAATCCTTGATTATCTCTTAAGACACGATAATCCTACCGCTCTCTTCTGATAAAGGTACTACAGAAGAAAAGTAGAGCATGATGAATAGGACAAATTAAACATGATGTCTCTTATGATAATCAAGAACTCTCTAACATAAATGCTATCACTAAAAGGTTATTCCAGTTTAAGTTTTTCCTAAAACTAATCTATAATTGTGGAATAATCACAAGAATTCCTAAAATGCATGCCCTCATTTAAAACTATAAACTATAAAGCTACGTGGTATATGTGAATACATAATAATGTACAATACCATGACCCATAAAGTTAAGGGTTTACGCATGGAAATAAGTACATTTTTCCAGTACATTACATACTAAGATTTTCACTTGTACAATTTGATGCCTTATAAATCAACTATAACATTCAAAAGTACCAAAGTATAATGAGTGTGTTGATAAGCAACATATGTACATAGAAATAAATGTTTAAAACTGGAAAATAAGATGTTGTTCATCTTATAACCACTTAAACTTTAAGAGAGAATTGTTCTAAGGTCCATAGACAAATTACAAGTAAAAATTCCAACTCTAAGGTTCTTCAAGAGAAAATCTCACTGCATAATTATGCCATTAGGCTAGACATAAGCAACGAGACTATCCATTATTCAGAAGAACGGTTGGATAAGTTAATTAGGTAGTCACTTCCTATGATATCTAAGTCTGCTAATTTTTAATTTTCCAATTAACTCATGACTAGTTGACTCTAGTTCCATACGTTTCCTTACCAGAACTAAACAAATAACTAACATGAGAGTTAGTGACAAAATTAAACGTTAAGGCTATAAGAACCATAATGGGCAGTCTTCTAACAAAGCTTTTCGATACTTTACATATTCTGAAGATTAGTCAGAATATAGTATCATAATTAAGCTATGTTATGAAGGTTGTGAGGTTTGCATAGTCAACATAAAGTCACACTTACCTTAAACTCTCATTTTATTTGTTCTCAATATCTGAATAGAAACATTATTAAGATGGAACTAGATGATACCTTACACTTTCACAACTTTTGTTATCATGTAAATGAGAATTTGACAAAAGGAAAATGAGACCTATAAATTTCATCCATTGTAACCGAAATTCATGAGAAATCATGACATGGTTAATGAGGATGATTATTTAACTAATCTCATTCAAAGTGATTTTAAATCATGATGTTAAAAGCCATAAAATATTACTTGGCTTAAGGAATGAGTATGGGTCCATCATAAGTCATTCATTGACATTCGTGGAACTTATTCCAAAAGGAATATTCAGACATAATCCATTTATCATTTAAAAGGCTATCAACTTGTATCTAAATTTTGTAGCATATGGCCCACGGTCTTAGAAGAAATCTATTCATATATATATATATATATATATATATATATATATACTTAATAAGATTTCTATTAAAAATGTCCCTAAAGTTTCTTATGATATCTTGACATTAAAGAAATCAAATAAAGTCTAACGTATATGTGATAGGTTCCCACGTCACGTAGCTCATTTAAACTTCTCTTGTAGCATTCTAGAGATATTAAAGATCAGTGGGAGCATTAAGTGTCTTAATAATAACTTGCAATATTTGCAAGAGGTGGGGTTGTGAAAATTTTACATTACCTAAATTTACACCTCTTGTACAAGACACTGCTCCATCTTGACACTGTTCTATCATAACTTGTCTCCTTAAAATCTAATGCTACTCTTACAAAAGTTTCATTGTTGCTTAATTGTGGGCACACTTAGATTTATCACCTAAACTAACATACTCCTCAACAAGAGAAACTACAAAGACTGATGTCATTAATTTGTTTTCTCTATTAGAATTTGTTGGTCGTTAAATATTGACCCTAAGCATGCTGAGTTCCTAAAGATTTCTAAGGTCAGTGGGAGCAGTCAAAGTCCTTATCATGACTTGCAAGGAATACAAGAGGCGGGGGGAAGAATGTCATTAAATTTCACTCCGAATTTAACTCCGATTACACCTCTTGTACACCATATTGCACCAACTCTTACAAACTTAGAATCCTGAAAATGATAGCAACCTAACCAAGAGCTAATCCATAAAACTGAAACTTCTAACAAACCCAATAATCAACTCAGGAGGTCATCTAGGTTTAAAAACCTACTAACTTTGATGATTACATAACCTCCCTAACTGAAGTTGAAATGGATTTTGGAAAAGTTTACTAATCCTATCTCTTCAAATTAAGCCATTAGTGTCAATCAATCTTCTAAATGGAATAAAACAGTTTTATAGTAAAACTGATTTTATGTGTACGTATAACGTTTGGGATTTGATTGAATTACCTAAGAGTGTTCATAACTAAACCAAATCCTGATATAAGCGTTAAGACACGAAGAGGCATGATTGATTGTCAAAGGTTATACTTAGGAAGAGATAAATTATTAAAAGATTTCTTTGAGGATCATCACTGTTCTAGTAGCTTATAATAGTTTAAAGCTACATTAGATGAACATTAAAAGAATTTTCCCTAACAAACTGGCTGACACATTTACATGTTCATAAAACAATCTGAAAGTTCCAAACTGAAGGTTAAAGAACACTTTATTTGTAAGCCAATAAAATCCATGTACGGGTTAATGCAAATATCATAATGCGATGAAAACTTAGAGTAATTATTTTCATCAAGAATCAAGTGGATTAATATACCTACCTCAAGATGAGTGGGAGCAACTAAAATAAAGCTGTCTATATAGATGATATTCTTTTGACAGGTATATGTTACATAAGTCAAAGCATTGTTAACACAAACTTTGATATAATAGATCTTAGAGATATCTCTTGCGTGATAGATATCATAACATGCCGAGATAGACCCAATGGGACATTAGTTCCGTTCCATAAATTTAACATTAAATGGGTCCTTACATATGTAACAAATAATACTGCTCTCCTTTAGAGGATAATAGAATAAATGAGATTATTTCCTTACGCTTCATTAATTAGAAGCCTTATATAAGTTCAAGTCTATACTCGTTTAGATATTACTCACATCGCAACACACTAGATATGTCTATATTAATGTGAAGCATATAATGGAGTATTACAATATCTTTAAAAGAAACGAGAGGCCACAATTTAAAGAAGAAGTGAGAACTCAAACCGGTTTATTACTTTAATTTTCTAATATTCAAATATGACAAAATGTTATTTCGGGTATATCTTTATGTCAGCAGACAAAACCTATCTCATGGAGGAGTCATAATGGACTGATATCAACAACCTAAGTTATAATGACATAATAGTAACTAAATGTTGTTGGAAATTTATCAGTGGACTCATAAGTTTATTAACTCCATATAATTAATGTATTGAAGACTTATTGTGATAAAGTCAGCTACCATGACTCCTTGAACAGTAACAGTTCGAGAGGTGCTGCATTAAAATTTCGAAACACGATTAATTATTCGTTTATGAACGAATTGAGGAAACTAAGTCTTTGTATCGAATACATTCATGATATGCTTAAGGATCCTATAACTGAAGGGCTATTACCCATAAGTCTTATTAAGAGAGCTCATAGACGGGTATTAATTGATGGTCGTGCGCAACTGCATATCGTACTATGAATGACTAACTATTAGTTAATTTTCCTCATCAGTTTGATTTTGTATGTCTCTAAGAATATGTCAAGCCGGCATAATGGCATATAGACAAATAAAGTTACAAATCAAACAAAGGGTTTATGCGTATTTTGATCATAACGATTAGGTTTTAAATTAAGGCTATAGTATGACTAATGGGGGTCCTGAGTCGCATAAT
The DNA here is from genome assembly GCA_030545235.1 of Helianthus tuberosus. Classification (NCBI taxonomy): domain Eukaryota; kingdom Viridiplantae; phylum Streptophyta; class Magnoliopsida; order Asterales; family Asteraceae; genus Helianthus; species Helianthus tuberosus. The sequence goes on along the minus strand of JARYGA010052423.1, from coordinate 21,981 downwards.
GATTCAATTGCTGTATTTCTCTACTATAGTTCTTGTTTAAGGCTAAAATGAGTGTTAACTCCTGATCATGCTTATCTAATACTCATAGTAAATGATTACTCGGCTAAGACTGAGAATGTAAGATTAAATATATTATGATTTAATATTTAATCTAGTAGCCATTCTAATCATTTACATAATATAGATCAAAATATATATATAACAACCTATTAAATAATTAGTTGGTAATTGTTGATGGGCCTAATTACCCTTATTAACTAATTAGGGTTTCCTCTTGGGTGCATATATAAGGAGACTTATGTAGAGGTTCTAAGGTTAGACACATAACCTAATTCTAATAACATCAAATCGGCCTCCCTATCCTCAACCGATACCCTTTTCGGTTTCTCTTATCACTATTATTAGATTGCACCCTAAGGAGGAACCAGACCAACCTGACAATCATGTCAAGCACTATTGTTGCGTCTCCATCTGGATTCTCTGCTGGCCTATACTGCTGCAATCAGGTATGTTGTTTACTTGTTTTCCATTATGTCTAAAACAAAACTGATCAACAACACCAAGTTGATATGTAGGTTAACTTGTGGGATTAGTCTCGTCCAAAGAAGGGTTAATCTTTTTTCTTCTTGTTTGATTGTTGCATGATCCTGCAAAACAACACCACACTATGAAGCTCGTTACAAGGAGGAGGATTGGGGAGTTCTCCTTCTATCCACCATCCGATGTGAGAATAAGAACTTGTTTTGAGGATAATAACTGTGTATTAAGTGAGAGAGTAAGAGAGCGATTCTTAAATCTTGAGATGAAGTCATCAATTTATAGCCGAAGAAAGTGACGAAAGAGATGGGCTGATGGGCTTGACGCCAACAACAAGGAACCTGTTTGTCCCTTTAAACACGACCATTAGTGTTTGCAGTCGAAAAGGAAGGTGGCGCACGCTGAATGGATCCATGTGGCCTGTTAGTTGTCCTTGTTGTCGGGTATGTCATAAGTGAATGAGGTTAACGGAGGTGGGTCTAATTGAAACAAAAACAAAACCACTAGTACTCTTTTGAAAATTTATAAACTAAAGGACTGTAATAATTATTTTATAGTAAATCATAGAGACGAAAAATTAAGGGTGATACTATTTACACCCCCCCTATTTACTAATTACACCCCCTATCAAAAACATCACATCCATCAATCATTTGTTTTTTGTTTTTAGTCTTTTTGTTGTCTTTTTTATTATATTTTATTGTCTTTTTGTTGTTATTATTATTTACTATTAGTAATGAATTATTATTATTATTATTATTATTATTATTATTATTATTATTATTAAGCTTATTACTTAAGCCTTAAACTTTTTTTTTTTACCTTTTTAGTTTTTTTATGCTAGACATCTTTTTATTTTTTTTACCTTTTTAGGTAAAAAAGAGAGCATCCAATTGCCGGCACAAACAATGAGTTAGGCCGTTTTTTAATGAAGTTAATCTTTCAAAAAAAAATTACAATTCCTATATTTTTTTTAAATAAATATACTATCACTTTGTGATTCACCATTTATCACCAAGATCTCACATTAACTACCACTTACATAATTAATTACTACACAAATCACATCACAATTATATTTATTTCCGACAGTGAAAATGACATGTAAATATATAAATATTATCACATAACAAAGGAAAGAAAATTCTAGAAAGCATATGGTAATTTTATAGTAGCCCATACCTTTTGTTGAAGAACCTGATGTTAACAAAAATACTCGTGGACGACCAACTACAAAATCCAAACAACAAAAAATACCGAACCCTGCAATTGCTAAACCGCCCCTTCAACGAAGCTACTCTCAGAAGCTTCCAAGGCACAGTCTGTTTGGGAACTCCCAAGATCATGATTACACTCAAGAGCCTGCAAGGCACAGTTCATTTACGAACTATCAAGAGCAGGATTACACTCAAGAACCTGCAAGGCATAGTCCATTTGTAAACTGCCAAGTTCCTGGTGAACCAAGTCCGTTCATGACACAAGATACAGACGGACAAGGTTTTTTTGCCAACCTTTTAAACACACCGGGATATGATTTCATGGGGTTGAACCAAGATATTGTCGGACAAAGTTCTTTCGCCAACTCTTCAAGTGCGCCAGGCTATGACTTCATGGGGTTGAACCAAGATCAAGCATCACAGGTGATACACAACTATATTCATCTAATTCCAAAAATCTTCCATGCGTATGTTACACGCATACATAACGTGTTAGGTTATGGAAATTGTGGGTTTCGGGCAACAGCTTCTGCTCTTGGGTACGGTGAAGATGAATGGTTATTTATCCGGAGGTCACTGATGGAATAGCTACTCGAGTTTAGAAATAAGTACACTAAGGCTTTCTTAGGCTCATTTGAAGATGTGTTAACGTCCTTGGATTGGTCAGGATCGGGGGTTGCACCAGAAAAACACTGGATGATTATGCCAGAGACAGGATTCTTGATTGCGAACAAATTTAATGTAATCGTTCATTTTTTATCTCAAGAAAAAAGAAACAGTTCGACTTGTTTTTCGCTTTGGAGAGGCCCTCACGGGTTCCCAGAAAAAAAATAATTACAATTGCACACGTGAATGGTAACCATTTTATAATGGTAGAATTGCAAGGAGAGCATACAATTGCCGGCACAACCAACCTATGGAAATTATCGAGAGAAAATGATACAGCTGGCTGGGAGAATATATTTGAATCACGTCAAAATATGTATAATTCATGGATAGCCCAACCTGCTACATTTGGGGGGTGTATAGATTAAACCTCGGTATGTAAATTATTAAATGATAATAATTTTGTAAAAGAAGTACTTATTTTTATATAGCTTTTGTTACAGCTATAAATATAATTTGATAAATTATAACAATAAAAACTAATAATAAATAATATATCATTACTAATAATAATAATAATAATAATAATAATAATAATACTAACTAAATAAATAATAAACAAATAATAAATAACTAATAATTAAATAAAAGAATAAAAAAAAGACAAAAAAGACTAAAAACAAAAGCAAATGATTGATGGATGTGATGTTTTTATAGGGGGGGTGTAATTAGTAAAAAAGGGAGTGTAAATAGAATGAGCCAAAATTAATTACCTCTTCCATGTAATTTACCTTGATTCTAGACAACTCTCGTTTTTTATTTGAAATATCAAATCAATCAAATAAATGAATAAACTCGTACAATTTACATATAGCTTGTGAGGGGAAGGATCCACTAAAAAGTGAATTTTGCCTAAGTAGTCTAAGAAGGATTGTGATGATGACATGTGACACTCCTAATAAGTAGGAATGAAGGACATTTTGGTCCTTATAAATAGGAGTAAAAATGACATGTGACACCCCTTTTGTTTTTTAAAAATACAACAAAAAAATCTAGTACAAAAAAATTAGCACAAAAAATCTAGTACAAAAAAATATAGCACAAAAAATGTAGTACAAAAAATATACCACAAAAAAATCTAGTACAAAAAAATATAGCTCAAAAAAATCTAGTACAAAAAAATATAGCACAAAAAAATTCAGCAAAAAATGTAGTACAAAAAAATCCAGCACAAAAAATTGAGAAAAAAAATTTAAGACAAAAAAATTCAGCACAAAAAATTTAGCACAAAAATATAGTACAAAAATCCAGCACAAAAAATGTTATACAACATATAAATACAACACATTTTAGTGGGTATTTTAGTCTTCATATTTTATATAGCAATATGGTACTCAAATTAAAGATAAAAAGACGCTCGATTTTACGGTGAAATTTTTATGAAAAAATAATGTCGCATAAAAAAGTTATGAATGTTTAAAAAACGGGGGTGGAATATGAATGTGCCTTGCATGTGGAGATAGAAAGTCCATAAATAGGATTTTCCCAAGATACCCTTGCATTCCTCCTTTCTCCTACACTTTCATCTTAACCATTGATTTAAAAATGAATGATTAAGATTCCTTCTTATCTTAGGCAAAATAAAATTTTTTATTTGATCTTACCCCTAGCTTGTGTACCTGATTATCTTTTTTATTTATATAATATTTTAACCAATATGGATTAACGTTTAATAATAAGCCTATATGATATGAGATAAAGCCCCAACAGGTTTTATCATGCCACATTAGCGTCACGTATGCGCCACATAAACAAAACATTTTGGCGTTATCTTGTAGGGTGTGGGATGACGCCCCTTCCTTTAAAGCCCTCTTTAAACACTATGGAAAATTAGAAAAAAAAAATCAAAAAAGGAAAAATCTGATTGGTGGAATAACATGGGCCCAACAAAGATGGAGCCCCCCATACCCCCCATCTAGGGATGGCAAAAAAGCCCAAGCCCGATGGGTATACCCGAAACCCGAAACATACGGGCCGGGTATACCCGAAGCCCAATGGGTATGGGCCGGGTACGGGCTTAAAAATAGAAAAAATTCGGGTATGGGTACGGGTATGGGATTTAGTGATACCCGCCTGATACCCGGCCCATTTACCTGAATAATACCCGAAAGTATCATATTATAGATTTATATATATATATATATATATATATATATATATATATATATATATATATATATAAACTTAGTACATGTACTTATTACCTTCTCTATAATCATATGTGGATATGTATTTGACAAATGTTTAGTGAACATATAACATATTTTCGAGCATGTATATTGGACATGAAAGCTATCACCCTTTATTACGTGGATGTTTTATGCAATTAGGTGGTCCTGATAGAATTACTTAATTAAGTAATCGTTTTAATTTAGTTTAGTATATGTGGTCTGAATATGATATTTAAGTTATTAATCATTTTTTGATTTGTTATAGTCATTAAAATAGTAAATTATATAATCATCAAAGTAACAATTGCACATTTATCCCAACGAGTATTTTTAAGAAATTAACGGGTATACCCAATACCCGCGGGTAGGCCCGATACCCGACGGGTAATTACCCGAAAAATACCCGACGGGTAACGGGCCGGGTATGGGACAAAGAATTACAACCGGGTACGGGCCTGGGATTACCAATACCCGGCCCATTGCCATTCCTACCCCCATCCTCCCTCATAAGTCATAAGACCATGTGTAGTGGTTAACACCCCACCCTTGAGCGTTTTGCGTCATGTGGCACTGGCAGCCCAGTCAGCAATGAAGCATTATGGGGCGTTTTTAAAATGGGTGTAGTGTGGATGTAGGCATTGTGTGACATTATGTTTGTAATAAACTTAGGGGCTGTTTGGCAACATCTGAACCATTAAGTGCTGAATGAATAAGAGGTATGAATGGGTAAGAGGGTCTGAATGGGTAAGTGCTGAACCAGTAAAGTGCTGTTTGGTTCCATATCTGAATGACAGTGTAAAATGACATTTTTACCCCTCCCCACAAAATAAACCCATTATAGAATTTTTTCTATAAAACCCTAATCATATTCATCATCATCAGCATTCATCATCAGTATTCATCATCACCCCCCACCCCCTTCCCCTTTCTCTCCCTACCTGCAACACCGCCACCGCCATCATCATCTCCGCCACCGATCTGAGTTCTCTGCCACCGCCATCATCATCATCAACATACGAAGGTAACGGAGAAGATGTTCAAACCTTCGCCGTTGGAGATTCTTCACCACCGGCCGCTGATAACGGCGGCGGCGCCACCGAAGAGTTCAGTGATTCCAAGTCACAGGTATCTCTAATTTTGTTCAATTTTTCTCAATTACCGCCATCATCATCATCATCTCCGAGTTCATCCGCAGCAACATCAGATAAGGGATCGATTACAAGCAAAGATGAAGATGTTGATGAGATGATGATGATCGATGAAGATGATGACGATGATGTTCGATGATGGGATCGATTAGGGTTTGATTTGGGGGTTTCGATTTGGGGGTTTCGGAGATGGTGGAGGTGCAGGTGGCGGAGATGGTGGAGGTGTTGGCGGAGGTGGTGGAGGTGGTGGAGGTGGTGGCTGATGATGGTGATGGCGACGAGAGAACAGAAGGAGAAGAGAGGTGAAAGGGGGTACCATTGGTCTTTTTTTTCATTCAGCAAGTTGTGAACTCTGAATGATTCAGCACTGAATCATTAAGAGGTTTGCCATTAAGAGGCACAACCAAACACCTTCACCTCTGACCGAATCAGAGGTGAACCTCTGAATGGTTTTATTCAGAGCTAACCAAACAGCCCCTTAAATAAAAAAAAACATCAAAAAAACTGGTTGGTTTTACAAAAAGGAAAATGAAGGTGATTGGACACAAGAAATGGGCATGGGCGTGGAATATAGGACGCCCAAAACCTTTTTTTGCAAAAAAAGCCCACGGGGGCCGAGGAAGGGCGTGGTTGGGCATAAAAACGCCCACAAGGCAACGAGTACGGGTGATCTAACACCAACAAGACGGTGTTTAAGACGCCATTAAGCTGATGTGGCTCATGTGGATAGAAGCACTAACCTGCAGCACATAACCTAATGACTGAAGGGGCCCTTTGTTCCCTAATCCCTACATACTAAACATTATTCTGATTGTCAGGTAGCTAGAAAATTATTAGTCTAGATATTTTTGTGTTTTCAACCTCAAGGGCTTATGCCTTCTAGGAACTTGAACTCATACAAGAGCAAGTGGGCCTCATATTTTATTGAATTTGGATTGAACTCATACAAGAGCAAGTGGGCCTCATATTTTATTGAATTTGGAGTATTTGGGCCTATTATGATCTACGGCATATACATATATGTCTGGACGAATTTAGATTCATGAATTGAGGGCCATCGTGTTATTTTTAAACCAACTTTTATTTCGAACCGATTAGACTTCAAATAATCTGGTCATCTCGGTTCAAACTTCACAAGTTTGAATCTAATTCTAAAACATAATTTGAAATGTGGTTCAAATAAGGATCCGATTCAATTATTCGAACCCAAAGTTTATTATTCGGATTTGGTTCAGTTCGATTTTCAAGTTTCTTAGTCGGGTTCGCATAATTAACATGGAAACAATAGTTTTCTAACTTTAAGTTGATAATTGGACTTTAGCAATGAGACTCGGCCCATGTTAAAAATCGGGCTTAGACAATTAATAGGCTTGTAAACGAACCGGATGTTCATGAACTGTTCTTGAACTTGTTCGACGGGAAGTTCATATATGTTCGTTTCTTTAATAAACGAACGAACAGGAGCCAAATATTTTGTTCGTTTAATTAAATGAACGAACATGAACACACCTCGTCGGGAAGTTTATTTATGTTCGTTTATTTAATAAACGAACGAACAGGAACAAAAAAAATTGTTCGTTTAATTAAATGAACGAACATGAACACACCTTGTGTTCGTTCATTTATGTTCGTGAACGTTCATTTATTTTCGTTTATTTATGGTCGTTTATGTTCCTTTAATTTCTAGTAAATACATAACTAGTTATTTATATAAATATTAGGTTTTCTAACTACTTGTATAAATATAACTAATTCGTAATTGGTGCAATTTTCCTCAGTGTCCCAAATCATCTCGCAAAGTCTAAGCTTGAATATGCGGGTAAAGAAGAAGAAAGCGATTTATGCGGTTGTTTATGACCATGTGGCAACTGTGGTTGAATATGAATGAGCGAAAATTCGATCATAGATTCACGTCAACCGGGGCATTGGTGGATAAAATCTAAGTGGAAACACATTGGTGGATGGAAAGAGAAATAAGACGGTTGGACTAAGCAAGTAAGCATATGGAAACATGGAGCAGATTTGAGGACATTGATTTCGGATAGTTTGTTTCTTTTGTGTGTTGGTGTATTTTGGTTGTATCTAATTCTGTTTGGGTCTGTATACTCTCTTAGCTACTGGATATGGGAGAGCATAGTGTTTTTTTAAATGAATTGTGTTTGCTTGGGTGGAAAAAAAAAAAAAAAAAAAGTAATTGAGTTATCTAGTAATAAAAAAAAATGAAATTTTAAAATGTAACTGATCGTTTATTTAATATTTATATAAAAAGCTACTTAATTTAGTGTCTATGAACCCTAATTTAGTTGTGTTTTCGGATGAGTTTTAATATATTAAACTTGTTCGTTTGTGTTCACTAATGTTAAATTGTGTTGTTTATATTTGTTCAATTACGTTCATTTATGTTTGTTCAATCATTATAATTTATGTTTATTCAAATATGTTCAGTTAAGTTTTTTTTTTATGTTCGTTTAGGCTTTAAACGAACGACCATAAACAAACACGAACATGCTCGATTTCTTAGTGTCTATGAACCCTAATTTAGTTGTGTTTTCGGATGAGTTTTAATATATTAAACTTGTTCGTTTGTGTTCACTAATGTTAAATTGTGTTGTTTATATTTGTTCAATTACGTTCATTTATGTTTGTTCAATCATTATAATTTATGTTTATTCAAATATGTTCAGTTAAGTTTTTTTTATGTTCGTTTAGGCTTTAAACGAACGACCATAAACAAACACGAACATGCTCGATTTCTTAATGAATGAACATGAACAAAAAATTGTGTTCGATTATATGTTTGTGTTCGGCTAAAATTAAATAAACAAACACGAACATCATGTTCGTTTGGTTCATTTACTGGCCTAACAATTAACCTGCTTGGGTAATGGCCATGGGTAATTGGGTGTTATGAGATTAATAGTTCACTTTCTGTTTAGGAGAAAATAATTTAAAGGTTAAATGATTAATAGTTCTACTAAAAGCTTCCATCATCATGTCTTGATTCAATTTCCGCCACGACAATTACTCGAAGGCTGAAGGAAACAACTCGAAGACACGATCTCATGACGGTTGAGGAGTCGACCTGTGACATAGCCCCAAGCAGGATGAGTTTACATGTGAGATTCTTTGTCATTCAGAAAAAAAAAAATTATGTCATAATCTTTAATAATGATTCTAAGTGAATATACGAACATCCGCTCAAAATAATGCCAACAAAACCAAATGACTTGGTTCAAGATTCTTTTCATTTGACATAAATTGACAAGAGACAATTGCTATGAAAATCTATTTGAGAATAATATCCTTATTGATAACATTAAATATATAATCATTCGCCTAGCCAAATAACAATGGGACAACTTACAACATTATCAAATTGTCAATGATGATATAAGTAACATTGTTCGCCACTACCATTGCCTTTATTGGGTGCCAACTTTATTTCAAATTGCTATATTGGTAAAAAGGTAAGATAAGGATATTTATATCAAGCTTGTGGTCCTATTATTGAAATTGGTAGTAGAGTGAAACTTCATTTGGACTTAGACCGTGTGTTATGGTGCGTGAAGGAGAGGGCGTGAGGGTGACGCGGCGCGTGAGCCACGCAAGCACAATGCACCTAGTGTGCGTGAGGCGATCTATGTGAAGGAGCTAACGCTCGTGAGCAATGCACAACCAATTATGTTTTAATATACTAAATATTAGTTGTATTAAAAAAATTAAATACAACGTTGAGAAGGCTAAGTGAGTGAGCGAGTGAGTGAGATTATCACATAGGTTGAACGAGTGAGTATCACGGCTATGTTGTGATGTGGATGGAGTGCCGCGATTTGCCAAAGAAACAGTATTTAAGTTGAACCAAGTGGATCTATGTTAGCACGTATCGAAAGTCTTGCTTATACTGAGAAAGTCACATAGTGTGTTCTTCTATTGTCAAGATGATTGGATATGAAGCCAATCGTTAAATGGAACAAGATGATATAACCTCCGAATCAAGAAGAGGATTGTTAGTTGAAATTAAAGCTCATGGAATAAAGGTTTTAATCTGTAACATATAAGTTGGAATGCTACTCGTGATATTATCAAGTAGTTTTTAAAAGTAACTCGTTTGGTATGCTACTCATGATATTATCAGGTAGTTTTTAATAGTTACTCACCATAGGGGCGTGCAACAAATCGAATTAACCGACCTATAATCGAATTAACCGACAAAGGTGAACCAAATTAAAAACTGATATGTTAATTGTTTTTTCTAAAAACCAAAAGCAGCGGGTCGGTTATGGTTATCAATGTTTCCACACCCGCCATAACCGAACGGAACCGATATGTAGTAAAAATTTTGTCGGATTTTAGATTTTTCACTATTTTTTCAAAATTTGGTGTTTGTGGTCGAACGTTTGTTAGAATTTATAGGTTATATCATATTGTTTTGGTTAAATGTTTGTTTGAATATATTAATTAAATAATATCATTTTTGTTTTGTTTGAACATTTGGTAGTAACCGATATTAATGTCATTGATTATATGTATTTTTTAATACTATGTGATATACTAATATATAGAAACATGTAATAACAATTTATTCCATGGTAAAAAAAAATTAACCTTTTTTTAGCTAGGTCTTAGTTCACAGTTAACTGACCCATAACCGATCCGCTATAACCATCAAAACCGATTAACAGAACCGCCATAACATACCGATTATGGTTATTCATTAACCGACCTTGCATTTATAGTTATGGTATGTGTTAAGACCAAATGATGTGTAGACTATAAGTTTGATGATTATCTTTTTTTTGGACGGTCAACGAATAAAACTTTGGCTACCCATGAGGCCATGATAACTCAATGACAAAAGGAAGCAAGAGACTAATGGGTTTCTTTTCTTTTTAATGGGCTTAGTGTATCAATAGGACCATGTTTTTTTTTCTTAATGGGCTCAATGCAGCAAGTGATGAAATCATGAAATTGCTATCTGAATAATTGAGTATTAGTATTACCAATGTTTTTTTTTAATGGATTACCAATGTTTTTCTAATTCTATATTTAAGTTACTAGTCTAAGTACCCGTGTGTTACACGGGTGGCTAAACATGAAAACTAAGTCCTTTAAAATTGTGAAGTAAAAATTATAATTTTATATACGTTGAAATATTAACGAAAATGTTAGAAAGTACCCGAAATAATTGAAATACATGAATAGGAAAAAAAATCACAACTCATTGAAGATCTCTTTATAAACAACTTTATATATACCAAAAGCATCGAAATTGACAACCGTTTCATCAATATAGATCATCGGCGTCAAACAAACGGAGGAAATCCACATGGAAGAAAGATCGGCAACCGAGTAGTGTCTTACCGGTTAGAGGGAGTGCATTAGCGATTCTTCGTTTCGTCGTTTTCTGAGCAGTGGTGGCTACGTTCTCTCTCTACCTGTGTACCAAATATATATTTATTAAGATGAAAGTTGAGCTGTAAAATTAAAAGCTACATGGCACAATTTAAAGGCAACTACAATAGCAACAGTACTCTTATGAGATTATTTTGGCTGCTTAATGTCGCGGTTCAACCATTTTTTGGTTAGCTTTATTTTTATCCAAATCAAATAGAAAAAATTCAACCATTTTTGTATGCATAAGCGTAGGTGCCAAATCAGACATTCTTGCCTACAAATAAACCAAATACATACCTGAAGCAAAAAAAAATCAACTTATCAAGATTATTTTGATCTGGTGTTGAGTAAATTAGAGTCAACCTGTTATAGATGACCTGGTCATCAGCAAAAGGTGTTCCCTTTTCACGATGAAAGAAATGATGAAGGATGTTTGGTCTGTTATTGTTGTTGTCAAACAATACCTGTTCGTGTTTGGGTTAATGGGTCAAATAAGTGAACTCAAAAGAGAAAGATGCATAGTTATTGGGTAAAGTAACTGGACTTTTGGCATAACTCAATTTTTTTGAGTGTCATTTGTACGCTGCAGTAAAGATGATATAAATTTATTACAAAACTATATAAGCAAGAACATAGATTAATCATTTTACGAACTTTTAAGACAACTCATAATACTCACATTCCAACAAAAGTTGTATGAGCAATGGCACATTACATCATAGCTTCCACTTCCAAGATCAAACTCGATGGCACAGTCACAGCCCGGAGCAAGACATCACTTTGTCTCTAATAGATTAGAACAAAAAAAATCTTAGATTATTGAAAGTAGAATACACAAAATAATAATCGTCAAGTGATACGAAAAACACTATCAGGAAGATCCATATTAACTCGAAAGCCAAAGGCCATGCCTATCCACATGTGGACAACTAATGAAACCAAAACTACAAATCCACAGTATACAGTCTATCTAAAAAAGTGAAGAAAGCCTGAAACGTCAACTAACATAAACTAAAAGCAAAGTAACATATGTCAACACGAAAATCATGCCAACACCAATCACAAACTTAAAGGAGAAAACCACCAGGTTTGTTATTAGACATCTATTCAAAGGCCATCTTTGGCAACATTAACAAAAAAAAAGTAATTACGCAGCTAACGGTGTTTAACACAATATCTCAAACAAAGAAAGACGAAATCCATCACAAACAATGATCATTCATTATATCAATTTAACATCGCAAGCGTAGTCAACTGCAGCATATGCTCACCATGAAGCTCATTCAAGGTCATCTTAGATTGGTACTATGGTAAAACAAACTTAACATGCATAACAAAGATGTCAACATTCAACACTATGGCAAACAGAGTTAATACGCATGATAAAGATGTGAACATCAGTAGGCATAAAATCTTTACATAAATACAACAATTGAGTCAACAATATAAAAACTACATGAATATAACATATAACCTAAATCTAATTAAAAACGCATCAAATCGACACACACCAAGACAACCTTTCTCATCGTAACAGGAAACACCACTGAAAATAATTTCAAGCAAACAATCAACAACAATACAGATTCAATCGAATCTTCACTTCAACTGATCATCTTAATACATATATAATTTCACTATGAGAGCATATATATACCTCTAAGAATTTGAAGAACACATGTAACATTAGTGGGTAGCATGCTTTAAGTGGGTAGTTGTCGTCACCTTGAAACACATCTCCTTTGACCTCTTTCAACTCAGACCTAGAATTGGCAGAACCACTCTCTTGATCCTTATCAACAACCTGATTTTGTTACATAACCCCTTAATTAGTATTTTTATAAATTGAGGAATGACAATAACAATCACTAAAAGCACCAAGAAGAAAAAGAAGGGGTGAAATAGCTTTTGAAATCGTTGATAAGAAGGAAGCATCAAGAACCTTGTAAAAAATTTATGATGAATGAGCGGTTTCTGGAAGCTGGTATGTTTGGGTGTTGGTGTAGGTGTAGTGTGGTAGCAGAGGAGTGTAAAGATGCACATTCAATCCGGTTTGAAAACTGAAACCGGCTAACCAACCCGAACAGAAACCGGTTTGTAGTTGGTGTACATAGAACCGGTTCAGAGCTGGTACAACCCGTAGGTTTTTAACTGGTTTGTATTCCTCTCATTTGAAACCGCTTTAAACTTGAACCGAACCGATAAAAAACCAATCAAAACCATAAGAAAACTACTAATACATGATATTTAACTCAAAGTTTAAGTGAAAGCGAAAAAGTAACCTTTAGAAGCACAACAATAGCCATTGGTGACAGGGCTTTCTTGGAAAAAATCCACACTTTATTATCAAGAAACAGATCTACTTTAACTGATCATCTTAATACATATATAATTTCACTATGAGAGCATATATATACCTCTAAGAATTTGAAGAACACATGTAACATCAGTGGGTAGCATGCTTTAAGTGGGTAGCCGTCGTCACCTTGAAACACATCACCTTTGACCTCTTTCAACTCAGCTCACAATCATCCCTAAAAAACATAAATATTTTATATGGTTAACGGTACACGTATTCACAATTTCAAGCTATTGTAATGTCTAAGCATGCTAACCCTTTAACCACTATGTTACCCAACTTTTTGACACAATCTTTGGTTAATTAACTCATTAAAACATATCCCTTTCAATCCTATTCAAAACAACACTGGAGGTCACCTAAATGGGACATTCGGCTACTTAAATTATAACCGTCAATATACGATTTAATAAACCCTTCCGAGACAATTAACTCTTTTTACATGATCAGCCGCAATAATATTTAAAAACAATTAGAAAAGAGGGGTTATGAACCCACCTCAAGTGTATACACACTTGGCTAGATTTCCACATGCTTGTTTCGACCGAAACCCCCAAGCCGTCATTCACCAGCGCTTGCAACTGACACCGGCAACCCCTACAGCCCTGTCCTTGGTTTATCAGCCTTAAAATCACCTCTTATAAGTTTTGTGACAACCTCCAATCACACCTTGATCGATTTCCTCAAATCTGTCTACGGACATATGATTCTTACACTATTATCGGCCAAAAACCATATCTGAAACACCCAACATTATTGTCCCATGTGCGGTCTACTTTGGCAGCCCAAACCCGCTACTATTCGGTACCTTTTGGCCACCGATTTCAGGCGCCTAATACAGCCAACTTGGCTGACAGAAATATCACGTATTATCGCTACTCCGTGCGCCTTGACTTGGTCCCGAAACCATTACCCAAACACAAAACACTGCCATCTAATCCGTTGCCCTTTTCTGGCTGCTTAATGTCGCGGTTCAACCTTTTTTTGGTTAGTTTTATTTTTATCCAAAACAAATAGCAAAAATTCAACCATTTTTGTATGCATAAGCATAGGTGCCAAATCAGACATTCTTGCCTACAAATAAACCAAATACATACCTGAAGCAAAAAAAAAAAGAATCAACTTATCAAGATTATTTTGATCTGGTGTTAAGTAAATTAAAATTGATCCCACCAAGTCAACCTGTTATAGATGAGCTGGTCATCAGCAAAAGGTGTTCCGTTTTCACGATGAAAGAAGTGATGAAGGATGTTTGGTCTGCTATTGTTGTTGTCAAACAATACATGTTCGTGTTTGGTTAATGGGTCAAATAAGTGAACTCAAAAGAGAAAGATGCATAGTTATTGGGTAAAGTAACTGGACTTTTGGCATAACTCAATTTTTTTGAGTTTCTTTTGTACGCTGCAGTAAAGATGATATAAATTTATTACAAAACTATATAAGCAAGACCATAGATTAATCATTTTACGAACTTTTAAGACAACTCATAATACTCACATTCCAACAAAAGGTGTATGAGCAATGGCACATTACATCATAGCTTCCACTTCCAAGATCAAACTCGATGGCACAGTCACAGCCCGGAGCAAGACACCACTTTGTCTCTAATAGATTAGAACAAAAAAGATTATAGATTGTTGAAAGGAGAATACACAAAATAATAATCGTCAAGTGATACGAAAAACACTATCAGGAAGATCATATTAACTCGAAAGCCAAATGCCATGCCTATCCACATATGGACAACTAATGAAACCAAAACTACAAATCCATAGTATACAGTCTATCTAAAAAAGTGAAGAAAGCCTGAAACGTCAACTAACATAAACTAAAAGCAAAGTAACATATGTCAACACGAAAATTATGCCAACACCAATCACAAACTTAAAGGAGAAAACCACCAGGTTTGTTATTAGACATCTATTCAAAGGCCACAACATTAACAAAAAAAAGTAATTATGCAGCTAACAGTGTTTAACACAATATCTCAAACAAAGAAAGACGAAATCCGTCACAAACAATGATCATTCATTATGTTAATTTAGGGTCGCAAGCGTAGTCAACTGCAGCATATGCTCACCATGAAGCTCATTCAAGGTCATCTTAGATTGGTACCATGGTAAAACAAACTTAACATGCATAATAAAGATGTCAACATTCAACACTATTGTAAACAAAGTTAATACGCATGATAAAGATGTGAACATCAGTAGGCTTATAATCTTTACAAAAATACAACAATTGAGTCAACAATATAAAAACCACATGAATATAACATATAACCTAAATCTAATTAAAAACGTATCAAATCGATACACACCAAGACAACCTTTCTAATCGTAACAGGAAACACCACTGAAAATAATTTCAAGCAAACAATCAACAACAATACTGATTCAATCGAATCTTCACTTACATGATGATGATTGTTGATGTTCACTTCTTGATTCAACCTACTGATGATTTCAACCGCTAAACCTAAACAACCCGCATCCTGTTAATCAAAATATGATGATTAAAAACCACCACCTCTGTAATCACCGTTAGGGCTTCCACTGTATCAACCTTCTTCATCATAACCACCACCATATGCACCGCCTCACCACCATGTAACTGAGCCTTCGACAAAACACATGTACTCAAGATTAGTGACGATAGTTTTTGGTTGACAAAAGAGAGATGGAAGGACATTCTGAATAAACCCCCAAATCACTACTCAATCTGCAAAACCCTAGATGCCCTCTGTTTTGCAATAAATAGTGAAATTACCTACCACTTAGCCCTCGATTTGAAAAGACGATGATATGATACGAAAATAAATAGATTCAATAACTGAAGAACACAAAAAATTGAAAGATCGCTAACCTGATTGTTTTATGAATAAGAACGACAGAGATTAGGATTCGTAGATGATGAAGGAACATGATTAGGGTTTTTAGAAGAAAGCGTCCTCTAAAAGAGAAATCAATTTGCCTGGAGAATGATTTTCAAATTGAAGAAGACCGTAACTGATTGAGAAAATTGATTAGGTTTCCAAATTGAAGAAGAGCGTAGGTAAGAAGAAGGAAAATGCCGCCCAAAATTCTCAATTATCTGGCCAAAGAGAGTAGCCACATCATGGTCAAATAGTCAACCATTATTTTACTTTAGTATATGAATAGATCATTGATATTATATTATAGATTACGCAATATAATTAAACATATTGTGATTTGAGAGAGAGAACAAAAAGCGCAAATGCACGATCTTATTATCAAAGAGCATGTGGTCTAGCTGTATCAAGGTGTGTAGGAAAGACGTTCCTTCCTATATGATTAAAGGTTCAAGTTCCATTGTGAACAAAGATGTAGATTTGTAAATAAATATAGAGTTTAGAGGGTGTTTGTGTTAGTCGTTAAATAAACACAATTTTGAAGCTGCTAACTTTTAATTCTTCACTTGTATGTGCAGGGCCGTCTCCGAAAATATTTAAAAAATTTTTGGCCCTGTGCGAGATAAAAAATTGGGCCCTCCCCTAAATCGATTGTTATATAATATTTAATTTGGATTTAGTTGTTTGAAATTTCGGTCTTTTAAAACTGAGTGGGATATTTTGTCATTAGTTATTTTGCTTGGGTTTAAATTTTGGGCATTTTAAAATAGTTGTAACTTCTAGTATTAAAACAGATTGACACAATTAAAAGTAAAAATTTAGAGCTTTTTAATATATATATATATATATATATATATATATATATATATATATGGGATATTGGCCTCCAGTCATCTCAAATAGACTTCATTAGCCATTGGCAGACCTACATTTTTTTATTCACCCTGACAGTCTCACTTTTCAACTATTTTTACTCAACTGGTCCTCAGTTAAAAAAACTTAACAGAGTTATATTTTTTCCGAATTACAAAATGACGTTTTAAGGCTTTTGATCAGAACAAGAATACAAGTCTACTGATGTAAAAAAGGTGTCAATGGCCAATGACGTCTACTTGAAATTATTAGAGACCAATATTAAGATATATATTGAGTTAATCTCAGAACTCTAAATAATTAGAGAACTTCTAATAAACAGTTCTTACACATCAAAAAACAAATAGAAATAATATTTTTCAAAAAATAATAGGTAGTGGCAAAACCAAAACCTTTAGGGTCACAATATATTTCTATACTTGTTACTATATTATATTTTTTTACTGAGGTAAAAATAGATCAATATAGAATATTAGTAAATTAGATAAAAAAATCAAATAAATTAAATAAACTAATAAATGTATAACCTAACATAATAATAAATAAGAATCCAACTGAAATTGAAATGGTTTGGTTTTTATGGTATCATTATTTACTTTTTCGTAATTATAAATGTAAAAGAAAATAGGTCAAAGTTTGAAAGGACGCAAGTGTGTCAGAAGAACTAAGGGTGTCCGGGGCACTCCCCTAAGAGGGGAGTCCCCTCTCTTACGCATAACCAATCCTCGTGTGCCACGTCAACTCTCCTCTTAAACTCCCCTAACACCCCAATTTGATGGCGCCACTCCCCTCTTAGGGGAATTGCTTTTTTTATTCAAAAAAAAAAAAAAAAAAATTTCATTGGCTGAAATTGCGGCTGGCCCCACCTCCTCCCTCCTTCTTCTTCGGTGAAGACCCCCCGGATTTGGTCCCCGATTAGGGTCCCCGCCTGGATGGCGGGGGTGTTCCCGCTCGGCGAAATCGGTCCCCGCACGGGGTCACCGCGAACGCCCTGCTCACCCTAAAAAGGTTAGCTATTATCTATGTATTGTCTTACTAAATTACTTAAATACCCCCATCCTCTTCATCTTTGCCCTCTTAAGATCTTTCCTGCAACTACTTGCCGGAAAAATATTCCGGTCAACATTCCGGATAAAATTAGGGGCCCCGAGACCCACCTCTCCGCCACTGCCCAACCTTTTATGTACAGATATATATAAAAATACAGAAAATTTTGCAGGCCCCTTTTCGTTTTTGGCCCTGAGCGGTCGCACACCCGGCACATGCTCATGGCCGGCCCTGTGTATGTGCAAGGGCAATGCCTTGAAGGGATATGATTTCGCTCACACTCATTTTCACTTTATAGTTTTCACATGTATGTGCCCTCGATGTTAGTATATTCAATGATCAGAATTATGTTTTTTTTATGCTAGTACTTGCTTATGACTAAATGAACGTAACATAAACATTGCATTGGAACATCGTCGGTTGGTGGGTCGAAGCTAAAGATTTAACACAAGCTTGAAAACGACACGCGACATGAACATGAAAAACGTATACACGTAAACCTGAATTTTTTGTCAGCCACCTGAATCCAAACACGACATGAGTTTTTATGGTTTAACACAAACACGACTGGTCAAAATTTGTATTCACTTTTCCAATATCAATTCTCAGAAATTACAACTTTACAGACAAAATAGAAATGTATATAAAATAATATTTTAGAGTATAAAATATGTGTCTAATTGGAAAGTTTTTATAAAGTAGGAGTGTTAAATTGAAAGTTTATTGAACGGTACAGCATAAATAAGAGAAGGAAGGAGCCAACAGGATACCAACCGGGACAACATTGTTTTGTACTTTATTATAACCGTGGGCTGAGCTTTCCAAGCTCCTTACCTTTTTCTATTCAAAATATCTTTAGTATTAATATATGAGTTAAATGTCATGTTAATCCCTGTGATTTGGGTTATTTTGTCAGTTTATTTCAAATGTTTCATTTTTCGCATACAGGTCCAAAAATGTTTCATTGTTGCCATTTTAATCCACTGGGTTAACTTCATTCATTTTTTTGTTAACAAGAAGGGCAATTCGATCATTTTATATGGCTGAATTGCCCTTATAGTTAACAGAATTACATATAAAGTGACCGAATTGTCCTTCTCGTTAACAGAAAAAATGGATAAAGTTAACCCAGTGAACTAAAATGGCAATGGTGAAACCTTTGTGGACCCACATTCGAAAAATAAAACATTTGTATTAAACTGACAAAATAGCTCAAACCACAATAACTAAAATGACATTTAACTCTAAATAATTAAAAAAAAATCAAATTTAAAAAACACGATTATGTGAATTTTATAGTAAATGTTTATGGATATTAAAACTTGTTGAAAAGTAAAGAATTTTTGTAAGAAAACCTATTTAACATATTTTTTTCTAATACTTTTGATTGATTATGATTTTAAATAATTCATTAATAATTCAAACTGTTAAATAGTTAATCGATAACAATTTATGTTGGCAACTTCACCAATAACAATCTGAAATTTCATTTTTTTTTGTCAAAAGCAATCTCAAGAGTATAATCATCATACATTTCTATTCGGTTTCGTTCACATGGTAATTATGAACGAAACAAGAAACGTATGTTCCTTGTGAGTGAAATCAAGTGGAAATTAAATATAAATCTACGTTGATTATGTTGACAACGAAAGTAAAAATTACGACTATCACTAATTTTTTTTCAAAGACAGATTCGTTTATACTTATTTGTGAGACTTAAATCTAGGACCTCCCAAACTTAGGTGTTTCTAAAAGCCTTACTTCTTCATCTAATTTAATTACCACTATCGTAATATTTTGGAAAGTAAAAATTACACTTATCACTAATTTAATTACCACTATTGTAATATTTTGGTTAAAGGATCATAATTTAAATTACATCATTAAATTAAGTTATTACCACTAATTTAAATTACATCGTTGAATTGAATTTCCGTGAGTTTTATAGAAAACTTTCTATTTTTTATATTATTTCAAACCAAATACACCCAGTGAGCGATTATCACTGCTCTTTAATAATCTTCTAGAGATAGGATTTGTTTTATTTATTATTTTTTTAGAGTAAACTGAAAAATGGTCATTGAAATTTGTTCACTTTTGCTGCTTTAGTCTAAAATCTAAATATTTTAAATATGGGTCCCTGTGGTTTCAATAAAGAGCAAAATGATCTTTTAACGTTTTATTATAACAAATTTAAAAAAACTGACCATTTTGTCCTTCATTAAAAGAGAGGAAAAAGACAAAAAAAAAGTTGAATGTTAATTGAAAAATATAACCAAATTTGCTTTTCGATGAAAATGACAACAAAATTGAAACCACATAAACCCAGATTCAAAATGTATGAGTTTTGTACTAAAATGACAAAAGTAACCAAACCTCAGGGACTATTTTGTCAGTTTACCTTTTTTTTTTTTATTAAGAAACCTACAACCGAAGTTAAAGCAGCGGCCAACAGAGAATCACCAGCCGCAATATTTTAAACTTTTTATTATTACAAATTTTCAATGGGCTGAACTTTCAATGCAACCCAAACCCCTATACATACATATATACACAGACTTACATCTCTACAAACAAACACACAAGATAACAAAATACAAACATTGGGAATTATTATGGCTACTCTTGTATTACTTTTATCTGAGCTTCTGAAACACCATGATGCTGAACTTGGCTACACATCATCAACATCAACATCTTCTGGTTTTTCCGGTGGTCCAACGGCGGCAGCTGGCAGTGGGTTGTCATGTGCTACGGCGAAAAGGGTCACCGGAAAATCATTGAGATCTGGGTTTGGAGGGTATCGCAGGGAGGAAGATCTTGTGGAAAATGAAGCTGAGTTGAGGGTTTGTGTTGAATTTGTTTGATTAATTGTTTTAGGATTAAGTTATCAATACTTGTACATTATGCAATGAACTTAATACAACGATTTTGTTTGTTTTAAGAGGAATTTAATTTAAGGGGTTAGTTAAGGTATAAATCATATTTATCGTACGATATGAACATTAATTGATCTAATAAATAAAATATAAAAAGCTTATTTTCTTAACTTTAAAGTTTTTAACGTACTAGATTTTTGCCATATGTCGTGCGTTGCGGCGGCGGCGACGCGTTAGTTTGTTATAGCTAGTGGCGCGTTATTTGACGCGTTAACCATATGAAAACGCGTGTTACAAAATAAACAGAATCATAAGTCGAAACGATAAAAAAACTCACGTAATGAAACATTGACATCGAAATGATGATAAAAAGAGAACTTTTAACACGTCTAAATAAGCAAACCGCACGATTAACCAATTTTATTATCACATTAATAAAATATGTGTTGATTTGATAATTAGACGTTTTAGACATTTTTTTTTCATCCAATTTCACCTGACCCTTCTGCTACCATCACCATCACTATGAAATTGTAGGCATATCAAAAGATTTTATACATTGTTAACATGATCAGCAAACAAATTTATTTGAGAAATATGTTATTTTACAAATATAGTTATATGTGTGTGAAAATAGTTTTCTTGAAAAAATCGAGAAGGAACATATCAAAATAAATCTTTAACACATATAAAAGTATTCCATAAGAAAAACAAAAGTGTAGAAAGAAAAATTAGAGTGGCAGTTACAATTTCCTAAGCAATTTTTGTTTTTAGTTTATTACCAACTCTATTATTTATTTCATTTCTTCATTCTTTTT
>JARYGA010052422.1:0-61874 GCA_030545235.1 Helianthus tuberosus | reverse complement strand
CGATGGGGCAGTACACAAGCGATAGAGTGATACATAAGCGGTAGATCGATACCCACGATATGCGATAGTGCGATGCACATAATAAGCGATTGAGCGAACACACTATAAGCGATTGAGATTGCGAGATAGATTCTAGCGATAAAGCGATTGCGAGCGTGTTGACTTACGAAAAGTCTAGCGATTACACGCTTTAAGTTGCGATTGAGATTGTTAAGCCTTGCGATGTAGTGTAGTTGTCACACCCCGATATTTCCACGTTTTACCGGTGGGCCCGGTGGGGAGTATCATGACGTAGTTGATATCATCATAGTCAAACAACACAATATATAAATGCACAGCGGAAGCAAAAGATAAATATATTACAACCCGATATAAAGTAATATCCAAGTATTACAAACGGAATGTAAAAGATCCACAGGCGGATCAAAAAAATAGAAATATAACACTGTTCAACAGACTTTAACATCTAAAGCTTGCGAGACTTGATTATTGATGCCTGGAGTAGCCAGCCTATTACGTATAGTACCTGCATTTAGCCTTTTTGGAAAATACGTCAGTTTACACTGGTAAATACTATCAACTGACTCATTTTGAAAATGTTTTATAAATTTGATTCGAGTGCAAACGGCACAAAATATCTTTTATAACTTGGGACAATTATTTGAATATAATACTTGTAAATGAATTACATGTTTCTTATGCGTTTAGTAGCCCGGTTCGTGCCAGGTTAAAGCTTAATAGACACACCACATGATATAGTCCCGCGACGGGTTGTTCCCGTTACCAGCGGTTATACCTTGTTATTTATAAATGCACTAGCGGGTGTACGCCTACACGCGCGTGCTAAGGTCGTGGCCATTTCGTAAAATGATGCCAAGGATATCCGGGACATGGTCATTAACCTCCCAAAGGCTTTAAGCAAACAAAACAATTGAAACGGGCCGATTAATATCAATTAACCACCATACGATTAAATATTTAATGCCCGACCAAGCGGTATTTTATATACCGTACCCCAAGCCCGTATAGGGAAAATAAGTTAAAAGTATTTACCTGAGCTAAATATAAATTCAATCCCAGCCGTATATCAATTCAGCAAGTACAGATAGCTTTTACTGGGCTCCTAATCTGGAACGAAGGTTTTTAATAACCTATTAGAATCCTAACGGGTCTTTAATTAAGCCTTGACTTAGACCGGTTAGTTTTTAAAGGAAGATACGGTTCAAACGCATGATAAGCGAATACCGGTTTAGAATGTGGTTTTGACCCGACAAGCTTGTATGCTTGTTTAATATGGGTAACTTAAACACACTCTGGATTTTGAGACAAAAATGATATTGTTTGACCCGTTTCGGCTAATATATGCAAACTAGTCACATAAGCCGATCCGAACGCGACAAGTGCGTAACGAGTAACCAAAAGAGCCAAAAACAGGTTTCCTAAGTTAATATGCCTTAAATATGTTGTGATATCAGTAGGATATCTTCCATTATACCCAAAACGAGTTAAATCTCAAAATAAGCCCCGTAGGGGTATTTTGGTCATTTTAATTATTATAAAAGGGATTAAATATGATTCTGAGGTTCGGGTCCGAATACATCAGTAAAATAACTTATTTTAACAGGTTACATCAGTTGATGATAAGTCTTATGTGACAAAATGGTTTTAAACCCAAACTATGCGTTTAATACGCGTAAAAAGTCATTTTAAGCGATTTTCGGGTTATACCAGAAATCTGAGTTTTCTGATCTGGTTATAAAGTTCAAAATACTTTATTTATTATATAAAATCAGTAGCAATTGGATTGGTGTCAAAATAATATATAGAACTCATTTTATACATAAAAAGGGTATAATCGGTATTTACCGAATCAACGCCATAACCTTAGGTTATGATCAGTTTAAAAATAATTAAAAATCTTTAAAAATCTCAAAATATTATATTACATCAGTGGGTAAAAGGTTTGGTGTCAAAAATTGGGTTTAGATAGGCTTTATGCTAATTGCGCCGTTTAATTACTAAAAGGCGTTATAATTACGCTAATGAGCATAACTCCTAATCTAGACCTCCAACTGATGGGAAATTTTAGGGACGTGTTTATAAATCAGTAGTAAAGATTATTGTCCTTTCACATTTCTAAAATTCTCATTTTATGGTCAAAAGAGCATTATGGTCAACATTAAGCAATTAACGGAAACGTGTAAACGAATCGAACAATCAACGAACCAAGCACAGAGGGTTATACCAACATGTAACCTGGTCCTGAGGAAGTCCTAAGGCATTTCTAAACTCCACTAAAACGGGTCAGAACTGAAGTCAAAGCAAAAGTCAAAGTTTTGTGACTTTCGGTTCCGAACCCGGTCTAAACAGAAAATTGTCGGATCAAACAAGATAGACCAGTTATAATACTTATTATCAAGTTATATGAGTGATAAAATAGGTTACATGCCTTCTACATTGTTAATTATGCGTTAATTCAAAAATTAGCATTCTGTTGACTTTTTCTAATCAACTTTGACCCGACATTTGATCTAGTTAGGATGAGAATCAGTGGGTGCCCTTTTAAGGGTTTATTGCCCACATAATTACCAACTTATAACTACCTTCAATTCGACTAATCACTGTACCATTAATGATTAATTGCTAAGTCAAACGGTAATTATGACGGTTTGACTTTTAAGCTAAAACTAAGTAAAAACTCAATTAAGGAAGGTCAAGGGTACTTACCAAAGTCTAATGCACTATTAGAAATGGCTTGGGTCTGCTCTTATGCTCCAGGAAGCTCCAAGAAAGCAAATGGAATGAATGATCACAAAGTTGCAACCAAAGGGCCTTTTTATAGTGATTTTGATCCATTATGATCATGACAAATCATGCTATCCTTGTTCCCTGATCATCAACATGTGTCCCTAAGGCCTAGGAACTGTTAGGGGTCGCCCATGGATGAGAAAATATCTTCTTAAGTTGGTTACCATGCTCAAAACAGGCTACTGTCCAAGTTTCTGCATCTGGGCATGCCTTACGGACCGTAAGGCTTGGGGCTTACGGTCCGTAAGCCTCTTCCAGGGGACAAAAATTGGTTGGCTTTTGGCACTTGGCTCTTGGTCCTTCGAAAGGTCATCCAACCTTATTTCTTGAATTTTGAGCCCCCCAATTTTACTTATAAGGGCTTTAAGACTTGTTTAAACATTGGCAAGTCCTTGGTTAACTTTGTGCTTACCAGAGAAGTCATAATTTCCAACGTTGACGCTTTTAACCCCTCGTATACGAATTTGATCATAACTTTCTCATATGATAATGAAACTTTATGAAATTTTTATCACATATTCTAGTGAGCATAAATTATCGTTACAAAGCTTCGGGTTTGCTAAAAGGTCACTCAGAGGTATACTTTAAACATGTTGACACATTTAACCCCTGTAGTTTGTAATCTCTCACTTTCTTTCACAATTTGCTTCGTATGATCCATGATTCATTCGTTTAAGGGTATGAGCATCATGTAGGGTTACTGTAAATTATATTTATCCCTTGTTGACATTTTGAACCCTTACATTCACATACTTTCCATGTTTGTCAACTTTAGTCCCTCCAGAGTTTTCTTTCACACGTTCAGGCTTATGACACATGTCCATACATTATAGGACGTGAATTTTCGAGGTGTTACATCTCACCCCTTAAAAGAAATCTCGACCTCGAGATTTGCTAAAATGCTTGAAGTACTTTTTGTCGCATAATGGACTTAACTTCTATAACATATCTGGAGTCTTTCCAAGCTCCCAAAGTGACTCCTATATTAGGTACATGTATCCTTTTAGAGCTTCTTAACCTGTTGATCCTCAATCGATACAGGATGCTCATCACATCATAAATCTGCATATCATTATGTGATAGTGCTTCTTGACTTATTGACGAAACACATCCTTCAATCACTAGTGTGCAATGTATTGCGAGCTCTGCCAAGCTTCTTAAATAGGTTTTAGCTTATAAGCTACTTGATCTTGATACATTCGATTTCCTTCGAATGATTCTATATACTCAGAGCTTAACTAGTCTGAAAATTTTAACAAATTTAGCACACCCTTCCTTGGTGATATCTTTTGTTGAACCTTATTCCTTAACAAGAATTTAGGAGGTTTGCTATTTTCATTAATCCTTGATTTTCTGCCGAATACAGGCATCTTACAGATGATTATGAATTTGCGTGATCTTATTTGTTGTTTCCAATGCAACTTTCAGATCCTGATAATTGGACTTACCAATCTATTGTCCTAACAATAGATGTTTAACATTCCATCTATACAAGGTCTCCAAAGGAGCAGCCTTGATGCTTATATATCAATTATTATAGAAAAGCTTATCTTAAGGTGAGATGGTTATTCCAACCACTGCTTAACTAATTTTAAGGAATAGCTAATCCTTGTCGTTAGTCGAACATATCGACGATCCTGGGCAGCTGATGGAAATTCTTAATCGTTGCCTAATTAGGGTTGCGGTAATAATGCATAAGCAAAATGAACCGTCTTTCATAATTAACTATACCGAATTCTCAGGATACTGAGTTAGGGTATATGAACCCTCTGTTTTAAAACTTAGTTAATCAGGGTTTCGACTCTTCCAATGATGGTACTAGCCGTCTTGGAGATTTCATAATAATGCAGCCTTAAATGGGATATAAACCTTAACTCCTCCTGCCTCTCAGGGGTAAACAGGGTAATCTTAGGAGAAGATAATCAAGATACAAGGAGGTTACAGAGATTTTTTTACAAATCTCAGGCTCCAATTCATCCATTATTGCTTGTGTCAAATAAGTGACACATTTATGTTACAAGTCCACGAATTTCTTAATCGGGAATATTTACTTGACAATTCCATTCTGGATATCTCCTTTGAATATCATTAGTTGACTTTAATACCATATGACTATTGGAATATCTTTGTGGTTCCATGCATTAAACCTCCATACTGATCAGGAATGGAAGCAATCTATGGAATTTATTAAGATACACCAATCCTCATATGATGCTTTTATCATACCATCTGGTATTCGGAATCGATAGAGATTAAAGAGATATCAACTATGTGTGCTGACGCACTTCCTCTCGAGAGAGGATACTTAAAAAAAATTTATATGAATGGAGGTTTCTGACCAGAACAGAAGAAATGGTTCTTATGATTTTGCAGGTAAGTTTTATCTTACACTTAATATATGGAGTTATTACGGGAAAATTTCTAAAAGTTTGCTAAGCTTAGGTTCTTATGAGAGACTTAGCAACACCCAAACCTAAACGTGTCT
Source organism: Helianthus tuberosus (assembly GCA_030545235.1). Lineage (NCBI taxonomy): Eukaryota > Viridiplantae > Streptophyta > Magnoliopsida > Asterales > Asteraceae > Helianthus > Helianthus tuberosus. The sequence goes on along the minus strand of JARYGA010052422.1, from coordinate 56,581 downwards.
CCCAGCAATCAAATCAAATGAGGGATTTATCTGGTGTCATTATTAACGTGAATTGCCTCTAATCATTCACCAGGAGGGTTAAACGCCTCCATTCTTAACCCTTTTAAACTTAGCTGTAAAATCTTAGACAACTTTAGGGCAGTCTTAGCTTTGACTGGTTATTTCTTAATCTATATAACGTGAGTAGCTGAGGTAGATCCATAATGGATTTATAATGAACAGGATTTGAAACCTTAATGTGCCTTCTTATTGCCGATGCTAATCATCAATAATTATTTGCATTAAGCTTAGATTTTTGGGTAGACTGATTGGGGCACTATCTCAGCCAATGCGTTAAAATTTGTAACATACTGTCAACAGCCTAGAACTTTGGTGGCGAGGGTCATAAAATTCTTATTCCATCTTTTCCCATTTCGCGAAGCGGATACTAGGTTTTTCTAATAAGGTCCTTAAAACTTGGACCATCCCACAATGTATAAGAGGATCCTTCCTGAGGATTTCATTAATGTCCTCACTAATTAAGGGTATTGCCATCGGATGACTGTGATGTATATCTTACCATGTCCTTTCCAGCATAACCGCTGATATACCTAATGGTTTCTACTTCATCCATCAATTTCCTGAAATCGATGGCCCCTTTTTACTATTGAAGTCTCTTGACTTCTAAGAGACGAAGTACTTTTAAGTACATTCCAAAAGGAAAGGGGCTTCTTGCCACATATGATTTTGTTTGGGTTATTCTTTGCATTTTAAGTATGAATATAGTTCTTCTTATGAGCAGCAACATGTGTTTTAAAGCGTACATCATTCGGCTTCTCGAATCTTTTTATGACTTTTCTCATAGCCTTTCTAACAGCTGCGTTAATTACCGTTTTAGAGATTAACTCTATTAACATTGAAGTTCACATTGGATGCAACATTAACATTTGTCGCATCCTCAGCATTGCGACTGTTGTTTGTCTTATCTGAGTTTCCATGCTCGAATCTTTGGTATTAAATACCATATTCAACAAGTGTTTAGGCAATCCATACCCAATGTCTCCTTGAATGGTCAAAGGCTCACCATAAGGAGTTTTGATAACTACATACTTCTTATTAAACCCACAATATGGGCTTGGTCACTGATGTGTGCAAAATGCAACATATAAATTACATCAATTGTGGCATAAAACTAACCCTTTTTTAGTACTAATGTTGGAAAAAGTGTGCTTTTGTCTTCCTTTTGTATTTTCAGGATGAAATGAGCTCAAATTAACAAAAGAAGCAAAAAGACATCAAAATCTAACATAAATACAAGAAAAGGAACAAGACGTGACATGCCCGACCCCACGACAGCATCTTCCCAAGCAAAACAAGAGATTAGAAGACTGAACACGCCCCGTGCTCAGCCAGCACGGGGGCGTGCCCAAGTGTCAGCAGAAAAGACAAAGTGGTAGAAGCTTCTATTGCCCACCACGGGGCCGTGCTCAGCGGGCACGGGGCCGTGGCAACTATAAGATTCGCACAATCCAGCAAATCTGCATAGTACAAAGATTCTTCTGCACCACGGGGTCGTGCTCAGCGGACATGGGGGCGTGGTCAACTAAAAAGACAAAACTGCATTAAATGAAGAAAGAGAAGGATGTGGACACGGGGCCGTGCCCACTGGACACGGGGCCGTGCCCGAGCTTCTGTTCAGCCTATAAATAGGAGTGATTGGCTTAAGCTCAAACCATCCCTTGGCACACCACCTCTCTCACACTTCACCCACCACCCACCACCCACCACCACCATAACACCATCATCCACTGTCCATCGTAGAGTGTGTGAGTCGTCTCAGGATCCAAGATTGATCGTAAGAGTTCTTGACAATCAAGGTCATGTTTGCCTAAGTCTCTTACATCACTTGGTGAAGACAAAGTGTCTAGTGTAATACTTTTTATTTCTAATATTTTCGCACTTTTTACTTGGTTTTGTATTAATGACTTTAATAACTAGTTGCTTATGTTGAAGGTGATCTTTCCTTATCGTTTGTCCGTGGTGTCTTGGCATTATTTTACTGTCTATATAAAATAAAAGATTTTCACCATTCATATCTCCACGGTCTATATGGAGGTATGTTGGCTACCTGGTCGGGGGTTAAGGGAACGGTTTGGTAAAGGTCTTGCCATTGTTCAGCATTTAGAGGTCCTGCAATGGACCTAGGTCAAATTTAGTAGGACCTCCTTCAATACTTAACGGTATTGGATGGCGGGGGTCCAAACTCTTTGACCCCCTCATAAGTTAACTACTATTAATACTATAACCCGGATATTTAGGACTGTATCCCTGCTGACTCAGACTACTTAGTCGAGGGTAATGTCACCTCCAAAAGAGGGGCCTACCATAATTTGCATTAATAACTTAATTAATTATCTTCCAATAATCCACCCTTTTAGGATTGTATCCTTGCTGACTCAAACTACTGGGGTGAGGGTAACGTCACCTTCAAAAGAAGGGCCTACTACAATAACTAAGATAATCTCTTAAAATAGTGCAAAAGTGCGGAAATAATCAAAGGTTACACTAGATACGAGTCGGAACCAAGTGATTCATCTTGTCTATCTGTTTTTCTTTTTATTTTTATTTTTCAGCATTTTAGTTAGTTTTTATTTTTCTTAGTTTAAAACATTTTTCTAAACTTTTTATTTTGATTAGACGTTGAGGATAAACCGGTACTAAAAGCTCTTGTGTCCTTGGACGACCTCGGTATCTTGCCAACACTATACTACGCTCACGATGGGTGCACTTGCCCATATGTGTGTTTAGTGTTAGTAAAATATCGTGTTTTATAAATTTAAAACTTGGCTAAAAATAAGTGTTAAAAGGGCTTAAAATATACACCTAAAATATATAACACTTCACACGCATCAAGTTTTTGGCGCCGTTGCCGGGGACACAAGGATTTTAAGAAAGTTAGGAATCAACGGCCTAATCATTTTTCTTATTTTTCAATTTTTTTTAGGTTTTTTCTTAGTTTTTCTACTTCTGCAGAGCTCAGCACGGGCCGTGCCTGGTCGGACACGGGCCGTGCCTGGTCGGACACGGGCCGTGCCCAGCATCCTTACTGGCAGTTTTTATTATCCGAGTTACAGAGAGCTGAGCACGGGGCCGTGTCGGTGCAACATGGGGCCGTGTCCAACTCCCAGTAACAGGGATCCGGGAAACAATTACTGTACCTCTGACCACGGGCCGTGTTCACTGAACACGGGGCCGTGGTGAACCTTCTGACCAACGTTCTTTTCTGTTTTTTGTTGCAGGACTTGGAACCCAGGTGCCACATTTGAACCTCCTACGTAGTGCATGAGCTCCAGTTCTAGTAGAGACATAAAAGAACCTCTAGAAGAACCCGAACGCTTTCTCAGAAAAAGACTTAAAGCTAAAAATCAAGAGAAAGTTTCGGGGGACCCACTTCCAATGGCAGACCAACGTACTCTCATGGATTACCTACGGCCCACCGTAGGTAATCTCGGCGCCGCTATCAATGCGCCAAATGTCGAAGCCAACAACTTCGAACTTCGGCCGCATTTGATACAAATGCTTCAAAACTCCGCAACCTTCCATGGGCTTGCGGACGAGGATCCCCATCTACATATTACTAATTTCTTGGAAATATGTGATACCTTTCGGATCAATGGAGCATCAAACGACGCCATTCGCCTTAGGATGTTTCCATTTTCACTAAAAGACCGAGCTAAGGCTTGGCTTAACACCCTCCCAGTTGGCTCGGTAAACACCTGGGATGAACTAGCCCAAAAGTTTCTATATAAGTATTTCCCTCCTTCTAAAACGGCTAAATTAATGACTGAAATTAATACATACTCACAAGAGGATGGGGAATCCTTATATGAAACTTGGGAAAGGTTCAAGGAGCTACTAAGAAAGTGTCCTCATCACGGTCTAGCGGTGTGGCAACAAGTATCCACTTTCTACAATGGGTTGTTGCCACACACAAGACAAACACTCGATTCTAGCTCCCGGGGACTTTTAGGTAATCGTCGCCCAAATGAAATATATAATCAAATTGAGGAAATTGCTCAAACCAATTTTCAATGGCACACTCCCCGAGGTAATAAATCTATTGCCCCGGGCGCCCATAAGGTTGATGAAAGCACCTCTTTACAAGCCCAAATCGAGGCCCTCTCTTCGAAAATCAAAAAGCTAGAAATGACAAAAACGGCCTCGGTTATGGCTTGTGAAGGGTGTGGTGGGTCACATGAAAATTGGAGTTGTATGAAAGAATTAGATGAACAAACAGAAACGGTAAACTACATTGATAACAGACCTAGGCCGTCGGGTCCACCAACGGGTACCTACAACCAAGGATGGCGTAACCACCCTAATCTTGGTTGGAGAGATCCCGGCAACAGTAGTAACCAACAAAACCAACGACCTAACTTTCAACAACCACAAAATTTCTCTCAACAACAAGGTGGACGAGAAAGGCTTGAAGATACTGTATCTCGCCTCCTCTCCGACACCGAAAAGAAAAACTCGGATCGATTTCAACAATTGGAATCGAATTTTAGAAATCAACAAGCTAGCATTCAAAACATTGAAAAATAATTAAATCAACTAGCTCAAAATTTCTCCGAGAGACCACAAGGCGCGTTACCTAGTAATACCGAAACCAACCCAAAGGCACAAGTACACCTCATCACATTAAGAAACCGAACCGTGGGTCCCGAGGATGCCCCGCCGGTTGAAGGAAGTCAACTCAGCCAAAGCACGATTCACCCACACCTCAACCAGAAAAGGCTTCTCCTCCAAATCAAGAGCCCACCAAGACTCCTCCAATTCCGTACCCTGGTAGGTTAAATCGTCAAAAGACCGATGAGCAATTCGCAAAGTTCGAAACTTTACTAAAACAATTGCATGTTTATATTCCTTTTATTGAGGTCCTAACCCAAATGCCTAAATATACAAAATTCATGAGGGATTTCCTCACTAACAAAAGGAAAATTGAATCATTGCAATTAGTTAACTTAGGCGAAGAATGCTCCGCCTTAGTACTCAACAAACTTCCACAAAAGAAGATCGACCCCGGAAGCTTCACAATTCCTTGCTCGATTGGGGAATCCCCCGTTCGTAATGCATTAGCCGATCTTGGGGCTAGCATTAACCTCATGCCCACATCGATGTTCAAACGACTCGGCCTAGGAACAACAAGCCCTACAAAGATGAGCATACAACTCGCCGACAGATCCGTCAAATTCCCACAAGGTGTCGCTGAAAATCTATTGGTAAAAGTTGACAACTTCGTTTTCCCAACCGACTTTGTCATCCTAGACATGGAAGAAGACACCGATGTCCCTCTCATCCTCGGGAGGCTATTTCTAGCCACCGCCCAAGCGGTGGTGGATATGAATGACGGGACGCTAACATTGAAGTTTGGGGACAAGGAAGTGAAGTTTGAATGTGGAAAAAGAGTAGAGGACGAAGACCCGGTCAACTACATGAAGGTCATAAACTCAAGCTTGGATGACGCTCTCCGACGGTGTAACATGGGATGCAATACATCCCACTTGGGTAACATATGACCAGGCTTTGGGTCTAGCCAAGGACCCTTATAAACGTGGCGCACCACGGAGGCATTCCGCGGAACTATCCTTAGTTTAGTTTAGGTTAATTTTTATGTTTTCTAGTCAGTTTTAATTTTCAGGAATAAAACACACTTGAAGATGGCAAAGGATACAAGGGAAACTTGAACCAGCACCCCATGCAGGAAAACAGAATCGTCCGACAAATTTCTTCGTTTACAGTAAGCTCGGCACGGGCCGTGTCCACCCAACACGGCCTCGTGCTGCACAGTCTGCAGAAAAAGACCCAGTTCAGGTAACTGGACATGGGCCGTGTTCACCCAACACGCCCCCGTGTCCAGGCTTCTGTCTCTCTTGATTTAATTTTGTTACTGGCACTTGAACACGGGGCCGTGCCCGGACAACACGGGGCCGTGTTCAGCGCCCAGTAACACAAAAATTTTGCTTTTTACACCTTTTTACACATTCAATCAACCTAAAAACTTATTTTTGGGACACATTGAGGACAATGTGTAATTTAAGTGTGGGGGGATGCTAAAACCTTGAATCTTGCAAGTCCTAAATACAAGCCTTACACAAAACTCTATTGGAACCGCTAATCACCCCAAATTTTTTCGAAAAAATTTTCATTTTTTTTCTTGTCTAGGTTTAACTCGGGAAATTCAAGTTCTTAAAAAGGTTATATTTTTACGAATTTACAACCAATAGCGTCGTGATAAAAAGAACCAACATAAGAAAATTATGAAAAGGCATGGCAAACTTAGTTAAAATTTGATTATATATACTTGATCACATAAAAACCCATTCCCACAAAAGTGAGTTTTGAGCCTTTATTGAGCATACAATTACATATCATTAGACTAAATGCTCATTTTTCGTTTCTTGTGTGAATAGCCGCTTGGTTCTTACAACTCTAGAACTTGCCATGACGATACATTCCCAGTCCTTATCAACTTAAACCCGAGTAAGTAAATGACGGAGGCATTAGGACTAACCCTTTTTTATTTCTACACCATTATTTTTCTTTTTTTTACCACCTACCCAAAATCCCCCTAGTTAACCCCTTTGAGCCTAAACCTTTTCATTTCATAACCCAAACCAAACACCCTTTTACCCACCAAAACCTTTTTATTTTTAACCCTTTATTTTAGTAACAAGTTGGGTTTTTCGTATGACTTTTCAAAAAAAAAAAAATTTGTGTTGATGATGAAGCAAAAGAAAATAAACAAACAAGTTCATCAAAAATAACTTTGTTTGAATAATAGCTTCATCAAAATAAAAGTTAAAAAAAAATAGAAAGTCTTACGAAAACCGTCACTTGTTATGCTTTTAGCCCTTTTTCTACTAACCACTAACCACCAACCCAACCACCTACCTTTAACCCAAGCCTAACCCTTCACCCACAAAGTCCTCTTGATATTTACAAAGGTATATAAGTTAAAAAGGAGAAGGATTGATTGCTTGGCAAGCTTATGGTAGGAGTACGTTCCATGACACTCTCGAATGATTCACAAAAATACATTTTCGGCCGAGTGTTGAGTGATCCCCGTGAGGTATGTGAACTTGTATATAAATAGAATTTTACAAAGGCATGTTATGCCCAAATAAGTAATTTATCTTATGAAAAGTTTTAAATAAATCATGAGGAATAGGATTGTAAATAAATAAAAATAAAACTAAATAAAGAATCTTGGAAATCCCGACACTCTACGACAAGCCCAAAAACCTTCTTCTCTACCCATTCCATTTGGGAGTGTAATAGCCACATATTAAAGAGTTTTGCTTGAGGACAAGCAAAGATTCAAGTGTGGGGGTATTTGATGTGTGCAAAATGCAACATATAAATTACATCAATTGTGGCATAAAACTAACCCTTTTTTAGTACTAATGTTGGAAAAAGTGTGCTTTTGTCTTCCTTTTGTATTTTCAGGATGAAATGAGCTCAAATTAACAAAAGAAGCAAAAAGACATCAAAATCTAACATAAATACAAGAAAAAGAACAATACGTGACATGCCCGACCCCACGACAACATCTTCCCAAGCAAAAAAAGAGATCAGAACACTGAACACGCCCCGTGCTCAGCCAGCACGGGGGCGTGCCCAAGTGTCAGCAGAAAAGACAAAGTGGTAGAAGCTTCTATTGCCCACCACGGGCCGTGCTCAGCGGGCACGGGGCCATGGTCAACTATAAGATTCGCGCAATCCAGCAAATCTGCATAGTACAAAGATTCTTCTGCGCCGCGGGGTCGTGCTCAGCGGACACGGGGGCGTGGTCAACTAAAAAGACAAAACTGCATTAAATGAAGAAAGAGAAGGATGTGGACACGGGGCCGTGCCCACTGGACACGGGGCCGTGCCCGAGCTTCTGTTCAGCCTATAAATAGGAGTGCTTGGCTTAAGCTCAAACCATCCCTTGGCACACCACCTCTCTCACACTTCACCCACCACCCACCACCACCATAACACCATCATCCACCACCATCATCCATTGTCCATCGTAGAGTGTGTGAGTCGTCTCGGGATCCAAGATTGATCGTAAGAGTTCTTGACAATCAAGGCCATGTTTGCCTAAGTCTCTTACATCACTTGGTGAAGACAAAGTGTCTAGTGTAATACTTTTTATTTCTAATCTTTTCGCACTTTTTACTTGGTTTTGTATTAATGACTTTAATAACTAGTTGCTTATGTTGAAGGTGATCTTTCCTTATCGTTTGTCCGTGGTGTCTTGGCATTATTTTACTGTCTATATAAAATAAAAGATTTTCACCATTCATATCTCCACAGTCTATATGGAGGTATGTTGGCTACCTGGTCGGGGGTTAAGGGAACGGTTTGGTAAAGGTCTTGCCATTGTTCAGCGTTTAGAGGTCCTGCAATGGACCTGGGTCAAATTTAGTAGGATCTCCTTCAATACTTAACGGTATTGGATGGCGGGGGTCCAAACTCTTTGACCCCCTCATAAGTTAACTACTATTAATACTATAACCCGGCTATTTAGGATTGTATCCCTGCTGACTCAGACTACTTAGTCGAGGGTAACGTCACCTCCAAAAGAGGGGCCTACCATAATTTGCATTAATAACTTAATTAATTATCTTCCAATAATCCACCCTTTTAGGATTGTATCCTTGCTGACTCAAACTACTGGGGTGAGGGTAACGTCACCTTCAAAAGAGGGCCCTACTACAATAACTAAGATAATCTCTTAAAATAGTGCAAAAGTGCGGAAATAATCAAAGGTTACACTAGATACGAGTCGGAACCAAGTGATTCATCTTGTCTATCTGTTTTTCTTTTTATTTTTATTTTTCAGCATTTTAGTTAGTTTTTATTTTTCTTAGTTTAAAACATTTTTCTAAACTTTTTATTTTGATTAGACGTTGAGGATAAACCGGTACTAAAAGCTCTTGTGTCCTTGGACGACCTCGGTATCTTGCCAACACTATACTACGCTCACGATGGGTGCACTTGCCCATATGTGTGTTTAGTGTTAGTAAAATATCGTGTTTTATAAATTTAAAACTTGGCTAAAAATAAGTTTTAAAAGGGCTTAAAATATACACCTAAAATATATAGCACTTCACACGCATCAGTCACAAGACGACCAATCCATTCCTATGACTATATCGAGTCCTTATATTAATGAAAACAAGGATAGTGGAAAGAGAATGGTTCTTAATGGATATAAACATCCATCTAATGTTGCTGAAGCAGTCTCTGAGGTACTATCGACCAATTTTACTTTATACTTAACGCTTAGAATTTTAACAGGCAGATTTAATGATTTACAAAATCTATTGTCTATGAAAGACTTATCTGAACCTGAATCAAATCATATTCTAGTATGAGCGTTATTGATAAAGAAAGTACCTGTTGTGACATCGTCATCCTGAATAGCTTCTTGAGCATTCATCTGAGAGCTTCCAGCTTTGGTCTTCTTAACTTCCTCAAGCTTTTTAGCGTATTTAGGGCAGTTGGTCTTAATGTGCCCTTTTTCATTGCAACCATAGCAGGTTGTGTCTCCCAATCTCTTGCAATCCAAGGTCTTATGCTCCTTGGACTTGCAGATTCCACAGGGTAGAGGCTGAGATTCATATCTGCATTTCCCGAGGTGGTATTTCCTACAGGTTTTGCATCTGGTCTTTTCACCGGTCTGCTGTTTGTCCTTCAAATCCTTCCCAGAATTAGTTGCTCCTTCCTTGGTAGCCTTAGGGCAATTAGTACTGATGTGGCCCTTTTCGCCGCAGTTGAGACAGTTCGCATCTTCCAATTTCTTGCAATCCAAGGTCTTGTGACCCTTGGTTTTGCAAATTCCACATAATTTAGCACGTGGGTCGATTGTGCATTTTCCAGCATGTTGCTTCCTGCAGTTATTGCATTTGGGCTTTGCCTCCTTTGGCTTGGACTGGTTATAGCTTGAACCGGTCTTACCCTTTTTGTAACCCTTATTTGGGGTATTATCGCACTTTCGCTTATGACCCTTTAATATACGGTCTACAGCGTTGTTTACGGCTGTATTTATCATAGCCTGAAACTAGGTGCTTGTTAAGTTCAGTCTTGCATCATCATTCTGATCAACTGGATGATTGTGAGCTTCAGAGGAGTCAGCCATGGTGAAGCTTTGAAGGCTACAAATCATGTAGTAATAATTTGCTTAATTATATTGGATTATCGAATTGATGATTAAATAGCCATGGTGCAAATAAACCATGTAGGCCCATAGATAGTATTAAATTTATTTGATTATGTTTTGCCTAGGTTTTTAAATAAACCATCTTTGGTGTATAAACGGAATATAATCCTTCATATTTCTTAGACAGGGGACATAAATCACGACTGTCAATGTCGCACCGACATTTTATATAGCACTAAGGCTTGTTCCAAAGGACTCTTGATGGCACAGGAGCCTTGTCACTAGGGAAAATTTTAAAACATAATCGATGATTCCTTTGGATCGGAAAATTTCATAGTTCATTGTCTTAACAAGAGATTATGAAATAAAACTATCTTTTTCATGTATACATCTTTGCCCGAAGGTATTCATCCTATTGGATGTTTTGTTGTGTTCATCATGTTCGACGATTATTAGCCATGATCCCTCTTGATCATTTACGCTAAATAAGGGGTTTGGAAGTACCTAATATAAAGATGACAAGTGTGATTTTATTGCATCACCTTTGTCAGGAGTGTTAACATGTTTTCTGATGTTAACAAAGATCTGAATCTCTTTTAAACAGGTTTTACCATCGTAGCCAGGTCTTTAATGACATTCAAGCTATGTTATACCTTTTAAGATTTTCTTTTAATATTTATAGTGGCAGGAAAGGAATGATACTTATTTTATTCAGGGTTTATACTTATCCTAAATTTATTTAAAATATAACTATGGCACAAAAGGCCAAGTCACAAGGTTTGAAAATATAACTATGGCACAAAATTTATTTAAAAATATAACTATGGCACAAGGGTTTATACTTATCCAAAATCATTCTTACTGTTTCCAAGGTTTTTAAGTTATTATTTTGAAAAGACATTCAGTAAGGATGATTTAACTGCAATAAACCAAGGTGATTCTACTCAAATAAACAGTTTAACAAATGAAACTTTTTCAAGAATGTTAGCACCTTGCAAAACACAAGCAGAGGTGCCTGAGCAGATTTTAGCAGTTACAACTGCTCCTCAGGTATCTGCTGCTGAGCCCACTACTCAAGGTGATCAAAGCAGCAGCACAACTGTTTTGAAACCCACACCTAAAATCACCAAAAAGCCAACAAAAAGAAACACACAAAAACCCCCCAAAACCATCAAAAAGGCATCTCTGGAGGATGAGATACCAGAGCTCCTGCCAGTGACAACACAAAAGTCACAAGAAACCACTGCTGCTACTTCCTCACAGCAGTTGGTACAAATATCTCAACCCATAACCGAAACTCCTCTTGTTTCTACACAAAAAGAACAGGTTGTACAAATAGGGTCTCCACATCATGATGCTCTGGAAACACTCGTTTCTATCATCCACAGTCCAATGCCCGGGACACATCCTATTTCTACACCAATCATCACATCCACAATTCCCTCACCAATAAAACCACTGTTGGATGCAATTGATTTGAACCAGGCATTAACCAGTCCTTCTCAATCACCTGATAATGAGAATATACCTCAACAACTGACTGGGTCTGATGTATCAATCTTTGCTAACCCACCAACACAACCTGAGGAGGTTACACCCCATGAGTTACAAGTAACTCTTGGTGGTAATCCAAGTGAAGCAGCCACTACAACTGTTGAACCTACAGGTTTACAGTTGGACAGTGGTTACATTAATAAGACTTCCTTGGAGGCAATTCCTTTTATAGCACCTCTGCCAACCACCAGTGGATTTATTTATCCTACTGGCAACATCAAAAGGTTGTCAAGTGTTGAAGGAAGAAGACCCCAGTACCAAGAAAAAGGGGCATCAGTGGTTAATGTTTGGAGTATACTCCCTACATCTACCACTGATAAAACCACTGATAGTGGGAAATCAGATGATCCCATTAACTTGGGTGATGGTTTAAAGTACCAGAAAATGACGGATCGTATTGCAAAGCTTGATAACTCTGTTGCAGAACTCAAAGATATGCTACAACAGGTGTTACAAGTTCAGAAGGTACAATCAACTGTTGTTCCACCTCAAGCACCTGCTCCACAAAGGGCACCTGCTACAAATGAGCTCTGGAATCTATTTCAATCTTTTCTCCAACAACAAGCACAATTAGCAGATCAGCAACATGAAAAACATGTACAACAGCTGAGAAATGCAATGGAGTCAAGGTTCAAGAACACTCAGGCTGATTTAAAGGCTCTCAAAACTCAGATCTTGCACACCACTGGCACTGCTCCTCCAAAAGTACGCTACATTTATCAAATCCCAGAAGATAATGCCAAAAAGGGGGAGAAAATTAAGGAGTGGAAAAAGAAGGGTATAGAGGATGGTCTCTATCTTGAACCAGAAAATTCAAACATGACCAAAAAGATCCCTTTGCCAGATGGCAGCAAGAAAATTGATGTGACAACAAATGCACTAGCAGAAGCAGTTGCAAGTGTAAAAAGGGATAGAGAGGCCAAAAGGAAAGCCAGGGTGGACAGAATGGATCATCCAGATCAGGGTACTTCTGGGTCAAAGGATCATGAAAATCCTGTTGAGGAAAAGAAGAAGCCTACTAGAAAAGTAAGGCAACCCAAATCCATTCCAACCAGACATTCAAAGTCTGCTAAAAAACCACCATACAAAACAGCTGATGCAACAGGAGTTACAAAAACTATTGCTTGCCAAACAGTTGTTCCATCAACACACACCACTTCAACACACACAACATCCACTGCTTTACCATCATCACCACCACAAACAACACCTGCTGACATACAGCAGAAGACAGCAGATGTTATAACATCTGTTGTAATGACAACAGTGGTTGAAACACCAGTTGTTTCAACAGCTGTTAGTCAATCACAATCCACTGCCACTACATCTACCACCACTGTTCCATCCAAAACATCATCAGTCCCTCCTACAAAAAGGAGAAGACTAATTCTCAAAGATGATGACAATTCACCACCACAAACATCTTCAAAATCTTTAGCACTTGTCACAATTCCAAAACCTGTTCCTCTCTCTTCAGTTAAAATGTACAAGCCCTTACCTCCTGCAGGTGTTCAATTTCCTCTTGAATTAGCAGCTGTTAGAGAAGAAATAAAATCTTTTTTACTTTGAGGATGACCCTGCCAAAAGGAGTTTGCCATCAATAAAAGGATATCCCTGGCCTAAAAATGTTGATGAATATTTGGAAATCAAGGCCAAGCAAGCAGAGGATATCTCAAAGAAAAACACACAAGGGAAATCTGATAAAGAAATTGCACAGAGAAGTCAATATTTGCTCACACAAGTCAGATCCCTAGAGCAATTTGCAAAAAATGTTAGTCAACAAATTTCTGAAAGAGCAGCTGAAACTCTGAAGAAAGACTACATTGAAAGCATCATGGCTCACAAGAAGTACAAAGGAGAGAGATACATGTACAAAGAGTGGACTATTCCTGAACTTGAAAATGAAGCAGCAAGAATTCAAGACATGATAAAAAGGAAAGTCACTCACACTGTTCCTAACTGGGCAAAGTTTAGAAAGAATGTACCTAACAAACAGGAAGAGCTGAGGAGAATGAAAGAGGAACTGATAGCAGCTGATTATGGAAACAAAAGACAAGTTGCTAGATGGAAAGAAGATGTGGTCAGGGCTACTTACAAAAAGTTGGAACAATTAAGAAAGAAAGATCCCACAGTTCCTCAAAAGCCTGACTATCCTGAAGCAGCGGTTTCAAAAAGACCATCTAAGCTGCAAATCAGGAGATCCACAGCTCCAGTTGGTGCTGCCATCTACAAAAGAAGGCCACAGAAACAGCTGATTGCTGAAACCATCAAAGAGTTAATGGAAGGTGAAGACCTTGGAAAAGAGGGTATAAAGAAAATGATCATGGAAACTCTTGGTTTGGATCAAACTGCAAGTACTGCTCAGCCAGTCATGAATAGGCCAGCCTCTCCAAATACTTCTGCAAATAAACATCTCCCAAGAAACCCACCAGGCTCAAAAATACAAAAGTGGGAAACTGACAAACAGACCTGCGTATTGACTTTGCTCAGGTCTGGTGGAGAAGTGGAGAAAATATCAAGGGAACAAGCTCTTGGCCTGAGTCTTGAAGATTTGCAGGATCTCCTTGATCTTCCACTTAGCAGGGATGATGAAGATACAGATGCCCTAGACTTTGAATTACAATTTAAAGGTCAGATAAGGGAGCTGTTGATGAGGCAATAAAGAATTCCACAAATAATGAAGAGTTTTGGCATTATCTGTTCCAGGGGGAGATTGTTGGGATTGAACCCTATCAGAGGAACAGATAATTAAAGCCAAAACTGGATCAGAGCAGTGGAGCCAGAATAAGCAGATGTTTACATACAAATCTCTCCCCTTGAATGTGATTTCATATCTGCTGACCTCCTATCTGCTGATCTTGCAAAGTGCTGACCTACAACTGCTGCCTTGCATCTACTGACCAATGTCAAAGACTGATGGAAGACCAAAGCTCTGCTGACTCAATCTACTGTCTTGAGTCAAGTACTGCTGATCCGGACAGGCACTGCTGGGTTCACAGCAGTGGAAGGATGCAGCAGCTGTTTAAGTGTCTTTTGTGTAAAGAAATGTAATAGCAGTAGTTAGTACATCAGAGTTTGTATAGATCAGAGGTTAGAGTTTGTTAGGAGGTTAGATGTCACTTTCATGGTGACGTCAGCTGAGATACCTCAGTGGTTTGGTTTGCCTATAAATGTAACAGTACCCGGTACTGTTACATTTGATTGACTGAGCGGGTTCTTCTCCTCATGTCTAATCCTTTCATCTTGTGTGCAACCAACCTTGGGGCATCAGGCTGAGGGGGAGTTTAGTTTGTAAGCATATCTGTAATCTTTTGCTTTGATTTGTAAATCCTTTGACTCTATGAGAAGCAATTGTTTATCAAACTATTTTCTCCTTTGGTTGTGGTTACAAAGTTTGTTTTCATTTCCGTTGCACTTTACATGTTTTCATATTTACAAATCGTTCCAAACATACAAACAAACACAATCATGAGAGCCTCCGATCCTAACAATTGGTATCAGAGCCTGGACAGTCAAATTCGATCTAACAATCAATTTGACATAACAGTTCGGCTCAAAATTCATTGATACCAAGGTTGGTTGTATTTAGTTGAAAAACATAGTATTGTGTAAATCATGTTCAAAATGGTTATTCAAAAACTCTGTGAATCAACCAAGATGTCATATGACACACAAAATTTCACACAACAAGTGAATTTATGCACAAAACAATCATGGTTTCTAGATCTGAAATAAATATCTGTTAAACTATGAGATTACTTCTTATTTTCTAAATTAATTTCAATTGTTGATGTGTAATTTGTGATGTTTTCCATAAATACTAAAGTCTGAACCTCAGATTAACAAAACATATGTTCATAAAAACATTGATGTCTTGTTAACTCAAAAAGAGGGAATTAAAACTTTAGTTATTCAAATCTTATGTGTTGAAAACAGGTTGAGTTCCTCAAAAGAACCAAATCAACTTTGTTAAAATACATTGAGGAAATTCACAAAAACTCAGAAGTGTGTTTATCTCAAAACTTTTGAAGTCAAAAGAAAAGAGTATAAACATAAAACACTTATGAGTCAAAGTTTAGTGTAATAATGGTCATTAAGCAACTATGTGCATTCATCTGTTCAGAAAAAGGTTTTGATTCCAGTGAATGAACTCCAAAGAGGACTAGACAAATGTTCAAAAATTTATCCATATGTCCTCAGGTTTGCAATCAACTGACAAAGAAAATGGTACCAAACAGTGGTCAAAATGTTGTCAAAATATTCTACCACTGATGTCAAACCACTGACCATCTTCATAAAACTTGAGAATGTTATGATTATGTTTTCTATTGAAAATTTACCAGATCCTTTTTGATACTGTTCTCAGAAAATCCTTTAAACATTTTTTTTCCAAAGGATTTTCTCGAATAACCAGGATATATCATTCATTTTTTTTAAGGATATATCTGGAACTCTTGCTTGTTCTTTTTGTTGGCAATAGTTTCAGCTCCTGACAGGATGTAATACCTTATTTTTGGTGGTATTATTGTCCTCATAAATGGGTCAAAAGGAAATGGTATATATGTTAAGATCACGTCATACTCAGGTTTGCTCCTAAATTTTCATCAAAAGTTGGTTGCTAACTTGCTTGAATTTCTAGGGTACTCATATTTTAATTGAATATTAAACGAAAATGAGTTGCCTTAGCAAAAAGTCTTCATCATCTGGGGTACTAAACCACTGTTTTTCAAAATTGACATGTGGCAAAACCCTGAATGAAAATTTCTCAAAACTGTTGCTGAAATACTTGTCCTTCAGATTTGTACCATTTACCCTAACCACTGTTTTGTTCCATCGTCTGATCTCTAAACACTGTCCACTGCTGAAAGTTTACCACTGATTCCTCATTTTCTTGATAAGCACTGATGTTCAAAATCAGTGTTCTATCCACTGATATGCTATCTACTGATAGTAAAAATCATCCACT
The DNA here is from genome assembly GCA_030545235.1 of Helianthus tuberosus. Classification (NCBI taxonomy): domain Eukaryota; kingdom Viridiplantae; phylum Streptophyta; class Magnoliopsida; order Asterales; family Asteraceae; genus Helianthus; species Helianthus tuberosus. The sequence goes on along the minus strand of JARYGA010052422.1, from coordinate 39,869 downwards.
GCCCAAAATTTTTACCGTTGTAATCACTGATGCTTGATACGTCAGTGACCCTTAAAACAACTGTTTTCCATCCTTCATCCATTTCATCAGTGTTTGACACGTGGTCAGTTTTTAGCCTTCAGATCAAAATAACCGCTGCCACATCAGCAATCATTTTCTCCTAAATAAAACCCTGCCCTAAACCCCCAAACAGGGTTTTACTGTCGAATTGAATTCTTAAAAATTCTCTTCTCAAAGCAGTTTTTCTTCTCATCTCTCACAAATTTCTTCGATCATTCATCTTCAAAATGACAAAATCGAAGTCATCTTCAAAACCCTCCTCTAAATCATCTTCGAAAACAGCCTCTCAAAAGGCTATCTCCACTGAAATTCCACATAAACCATCTCACAATCTCCTGGGTCTTCTCACAAAACCAGGAACCACAAATGTTGTCAATCCCATCATTGATCTCATGGCAAAATCAAAGTACAAAACTTTGTTCACTGCCGATGCACCAATTTATTTGGCGACCCAAAGGGAGTTCTGGAAAAATGCAACCCTTGAAAAACGAGACACTGCAACCACCATAAACTCTTCTATAAAGGGTAAAGTTGTCCAAATCACGCCACAATCCATTTCAGAGGTCTTTCAACTCGGTGATCAGGAAGGTAAAATTTCTTTCACTAAAAACGAGTTACAAACTGACTTCATTGAGAGAGGGTATGAAGCCACAATGATGAAGAAAATTACCTTAGAAAAAGGTTATTTTCCTTCTGCAACCAGATTTTTATTTCATACCCTCCTACTATGTGTTTCAAACAAAACCACTTCTTTCAATGAAATCCCTTTAAAGATTCAAAATCTGGGATACGCCATTCTTCAAGGAGAAAATTTTAACTATTCTCGGGAAATTTTTAAAGATTTGGTTAATAATGTTGAAACAAAATCATTCTTACTGTTTATAAGGTTTTTAAGTTATTATTTTGAAAAGACATTCAGTAAGGATGATTTAACTGCAATAAACCAAGGTGATTCTACTCAAATAAACAGTTTAACAAATGAAACTTTTTCAAGAATGTTAGCACCTTGCAAAACACAAGCAGAGGTGCCTGAGCAGATTTTAGCAGTTACAACTGCTCCTCAGGTATCTGCTGCTGAGCCCACTGCTCAAGGTGATCAAAGCAGCAGCACAACTGTTTTGAAACCCACACCTAAAATCACCAAAAAGCCAACAAAAAGAAACACACAAAAACCCCCCAAAACCATCAAAAAGGCATCTCTGGAGGATGAGATACCAGAGCTCCTGCCAGTGACAACACAAAAGTCACAAGAAACCACTGCTGCTACTTCCTCACAGCAGTTGGTACAAATATCTCAACCCATAACCGAAACTCCTCTTGTTTCTACACAAAAAGAACAGGTTGTACAAATAGGGTCTCCACATCATGATGCTCTGGAAACACTCGTTTCTATCATCCACAGTCCAATGCCCGGGACACATCCTATTTCTACACCAATCATCACATCCACAATTCCCTCACCAATAAAACCACTGTTGGATGCAATTGATTTGAACCAGGCATTAACCAGTCCTTCTCAATCACCTGATAATGAGAATATACCTCAACAACTGACTGGGTCTGATGTATCAATCTTTGCTAACCCACCAACACAACCTGAGGAGGTTACACCCCATGAGTTGCAAGTAACTCTTGGTGGTAATCCAAGTGAAGCAGCCACTACAACTGTTGAACCTACAGGTTTACAGTTGGACAGTGGTTACATTAATAAGACTTCCTTGGAGGCAATTCCTTTTATAGCACCTCTGCCAACCACCAGTGGATTTATTTATCCTACTGGCAACATCAAAAGGTTGTCAAGTGTTGAAGGAAGAAGACCCCAGTACCAAGAAAAAGGGGCATCAGTGGTTAATGTTTGGAGTATACTCCCTACATCTACCACTGATAAAACCACTGATAGTGGGAAATCAGATGATCCCATTAACTTGGGTGATGGTTTAAAGTACCAGAAAATGACGGATCGTATTGCAAAGCTTGATAACTCTGTTGCAGAACTCAAAGATATGCTACAACAGGTGTTACAAGTTCAGAAGGTACAATCAACTGCTGTTCCACCTCAAGCACCTGCTCCACAAAGGGCACCTGCTACAAATGAGCTCTGGAATCTATTTCAATCTTTTCTCCAACAACAAGCACAATTAGCAGATCAGCAACATGAAAAACATGTACAACAGCTGAGAAATGCAATGGAGTCAAGGTTCAAGAACACTCAGGCTGATTTAAAGGCTCTCAAAACTCAGATCTTGCACACCACTGGCACTGCTCCTCCAAAAGTACGCTACATTTATCAAATCCCAGAAGATAATGCCAAAAAGGGGGAGAAAATTAAGGAGTGGAAAAAGAAGGGTATAGAGGATGGTCTCTATCTTGAACCAGAAAATTCAAACATGACCAAAAAGATCCCTTTGCCAGATGGCAGCAAGAAAATTGATGTGACAACAAATGCACTAGCAGAAGCAGTTGCAAGTGTAAAAAGGGATAAAGAGGCCAAAAGGAAAGCCAGGGTGGACAGAATGGATCATCCAGATCAGGGTACTTCTGGGTCAAAGGATCATGAAAATCCTGTTGAGGAAAAGAAGAAGCCTACTAGAAAAGTAAGGCAACCCAAATCCATTCCAACCAGACATTCAAAGTCTGCTAAAAAACCACCATACAAAACAGCTGATGCAACAGGAGTTACAAAAACTACTGCTTGCCAAACAGTTGTTCCATCAACACACACCACTTCAACACACACAACATCCACTGCTTTACCATCATCACCACCACAAACAACACCTGCTGACATACAGCAGAAGACAGCAGATGTTATAACATCTGTTGTAATGACAACAGTGGTTGAAACACCAGTTGTTTCAACAGCTGTTAGTCAATCACAATCCACTGCCACTACATCTACCACCACTGTTCCATCCAAAACATCATCAGTCCCTCCTACAAAAAGGAGAAGACTAATTCTCAAAGATGATGACAATTCACCACCACAAACATCTTCAAAATCTTTAGCACTTGTCACAATTCCAAAACCTGTTCCTCTCTCTTCAGTTAAAATGTACAAGCCCTTACCTCCTGCAGGTGTTCAATTTCCTCTTGAATTAGCAGCTGTTAGAGAAGAAATAAAATCTTTTTTACTTTGAGGATGACCCTGCCAAAAGGAGTTTGCCATCAATAAAAGGATATCCCTGGCCTAAAAATGTTGATGAATATTTGGAAATCAAGGCCAAGCAAGCAGAGGATATCTCAAAGAAAAACACACAAGGGAAATCTGATAAAGAAATTGCACAGAGAAGTCAATATTTGCTCACACAAGTCAGATCCCTAGAGCAATTTGCAAAAAATGTTAGTCAACAAATTTCTGAAAGAGCAGCTGAAACTCTGAAGAAAGACTACATTGAAAGCATCATGGCTCACAAGAAGTACAAAGGAGAGAGATACATGTACAAAGAGTGGACTATTCCTGAACTTGAAAATGAAGCAGCAAGAATTCAAGACATGATAAAAAGGAAAGTCACTCACACTCCTCCTAACTGGGCAAAGTTTAGAAAGAATGTACCTAACAAACAGGAAGAGCTGAGGAGAATGAAAGAGGAACTGATAGCAGCTGATTATGGAAACAAAAGACAAGTTGCTAGATGGAAAGAAGATGTGGTCAGGGCTACTTACAAAAAGTTGGAACAATTAAGAAAGAAAGATCCCACAGTTCCTCAAAATCCTGACTATCCTGAAGCAGCAGTTTCAAAAAGACCATCTAAGCTGCAAATCAGGAGATCCACAGCTCCAGTTGGTGCTGCCATCTACAAAAGAAGGCCACAGAAACAGCTGATTGCTGAAACCATCAAAGAGTTAATGGAAGGTGAAGACCTTGGAAAAGAGGGTATAAAGAAAATGATCATGGAAACTCTTGGTTTGGATCAAACTGCAAGTACTGCTCAGCCAGTCATGAATAGGCCAGCCTCTCCAAATACTTCTGCAAATAAACATCTCCCAAGAAACCCACCAGGCTCAAAAATACAAAAGTGGGAAACTGACAAACAGACCTGCGTATTGACTTTGCTCAGGTCTGGTGGAGAAGTGGAGAAAATATCAAGGGAACAAGCTCTTGGCCTGAGTCTTGAAGATTTGCAGGATCTCCTTGATCTTCCACTTAGCAGGGATGATGAAGATACAGATGCCCTAGACTTTGAATTACAATTTAAAGGTCAGATAAGGGAGCTGTTGATGAGGCAATAAAGAATTCCACAAATAATGAAGAGTTTTGGCATTATCTGTTCCAGGGGGAGATTGTTGGGATTGAACCCTATCAGAGGAACAGATAATTAAAGCCAAAACTGGATCAGAGCAGTGGAGCCAGAATAAGCAGATGTTTACATACAAATCTCTCCCCTTGAATGTGATTTCATATCTGCTGACCTCCTATCTGCTGATCTTGCAAAGTGCTGACCTACAACTGCTGCCTTGCATCTACTGACCAATGTCAAAGACTGATGGAAGACCAAAGCTCTGCTGACTCAATCTACTGTCTTGAGTCAAGTACTGCTGATCCGGACAGGCACTGCTGGGTTCACAGCAGTGGAAGGATGCAGCAGCTGTTTAAGTGTCTTTTGTGTAAAGAAATGTAATAGCAGTAGTTAGTACATCAGAGTTTGTATAGATCAGAGGTTAGAGTTTGTTAGGAGGTTAGATGTCACTTTCATGGTGACGTCAGCTGAGATACCTCAGTGGTTTGGTTTGCCTATAAATGTAACAGTACCCGGTACTGTTACATTTGATTGACTGAGCGGGTTCTTCTCCTCATGTCTAATCCTTTCATCTTGTGTGCAACCAACCTTGGGGCATCAGGCTGAGGGGGAGTTTAGTTTGTAAGCATATCTGTAATCTTTTGCTTTGATTTGTAAATCCTTTGACTCTATGAGAAGCAATTGTTTATCAAACTATTTTCTCCTTTGGTTGTGGTTACAAAGTTTGTTTTCATTTCCGTTTCACTTTACATGTTTTCATATTTACAAATCGTTCCAAACATACAAACAAACACAATCATGAGAGCCTCCGATCTTAACAAAAAAAAAACAAAGGAAACAAATAAAGGACAAAACAAATCGGGAATAGTCCTAAGTTCTTTGTCTAGACTCAAGAATAAAAATAAGCAATCATGTAACTGAGATTAAACACAAAATGCTAGTGTTTAATTCACTCAATGTTGGCTCTGATACCAACCTGTCACACTCTGATATTTCCACGTTTTACCGGTGGGCCCGGTGGGGAGTATCGTGACGTAGTTGATATCATCATAGTCAAACAACACAATATATAAATGCACAGCGGAAGCAAAAGATAAATATATTACAACCCGATATAAAGTAATATTCAAGTATTACAAACGGAATGTAAAAGATCCACAGGCGGATCAAAAAAATAGAAAGATAACACTGTTCAACAGACTTTAACATCTAAAGCTTGCGAGACTTGATTATTGATGCCTGGAGTAGCCAGCCTATTACGTATAGTACCTGCATTTAGCCTTTTTGGAAAATACGTCAGTTTACACTGGTAAATACTATCAACTGACTCATTTTGAAAATGTTTTATAAATTTGATTCGAGTGCAAACGGCACAAAATATCTTTTATAACTTGGGACAATTATTTGAATATAATACTTGTAAAAGAATTACATGTTTCTTATGCGTTCAGTAGCCCGGTTCGTGCCAGGTTAAAGCTTAATAGACACACCACATGTTATAGTCCCGCGGCGGGTTGTTCCCGTTACCAGCGGTTATACCTTGTTATTTATAAATGCACTAGCGGGTGTACGCCTACACGCGCGTGCTAAGGTCGTGGCCATTTCGTAAAATGATGCCAAGGATATCCGGGACATGGTCATTAACCTCCCAAAGGCTTTAAGCAAACAAAACAATTGAAACGGGCCGATTAATATCAATTAACTACCATACGATTAAAGATTTAATGCCCGACCAAGCGGTATTTTATATACCGCACCCCTAGCCCGTATAGGGAAAATAAGTTAAAAGTATTTACCTGAGCTAAATATAAATTCAATCCCATTCGTATATCAATTCAGCAAGTACAGATAGCTTTTACTGGGCTCCTAATCTGGAACGAAGGTTTTTAATAACCTATTAGAATCCTAACGGGTCTTTAATTAAGCCTTGACTTAGACCGGTTAGTTTTCAAAGGAAGATACGGTTCAAACGCATGATAAGCGAAGACCGGTTTAGAATGTAGTTTTGACCCGACAAGCTTGTATGCTTTTTTAATATGGGTAACTTAAACACACTCTGGATTTTGAGACAAAAATGACATTGTTTGACCCGTTTCGGCTAATATATGCAAACTAGTCACATAAGCCGATCCGAACGCGACAAGTGCGTAACGAGTAACCAAAAGAGCCAAAAACAGGTTTCCTAAGTTAATATGCCTTAAATATTTTGTGATATCAGTAGGATATCTTCCATTATGCCCAAAACGAGTTAAATCTCAAAATAAGCCCCGTAGGGGTATTTTGGTCATTTTAATTATTATAAAAGGGATTAAATATGATTCTGAGGTTCGGGTCCTAATACATCAGTAAAATAACTTATTTTAACAGGTTACATCAGTTGATGATAAGTCTTATGTGACAAAATGGTTTTAAACCCAAACTATGCGTTTAATACGCGTAAAAAGTCATTTTAAGCGATTTTCGGGTTATTCCGGAAATCTGAGTTTTCTGATCAGGTTATAAAGTTCAAAATACTTTATTTATTATATAAAATCAGTAGCAATTGGATTGGTGTCAAAATAATATATAGAACTCATTTTATACATAAAAAGGGTATAATCGGTATTTACCGAATCAACGCCATAACCTTAGGTTATGATCAGTTTAAAAATAATTAAAAATCTTTAAAAATCTCAAAATATTATATTACATCAGTGGGTAAAAGTTTTGGTGTCAAAAATTGGGTTTAGATAGGCTTTATGCTAATTGCGGCGTTTAATTACTAAAAGGCGTTATAATTACGCTAATGAGCATAACTCCTAATCTAGACCTCCAACTGATGGGAAATTTTAGGGACATGTTTATAAATCAGTAGTAAAGATTATTGTCCTTTCACATTTCTAAAATTCTCGTTTTATGGTCAAAAGGGCATTATGGTCAACATTAAGCAATTAACGGAAACATGTAAACGAATCGGACAATCAACGAACCAAGCACAGAGGGTTATACCAACATGTAACCTGGTCCTAAGGAAGTCCTAAGGCATTTCTAAACTCCACTAAAATGGGTCAGAACTGAAGTCAAAGCAAAAGTCAAAGTTTTGCGACTTGCGGTTCCGAACCCGGTCTAAACAAAAAATTGTCGGATCAAACAAGATTAGACCAGTTATAATACTTATTATCAAGTTATATGAGTGATAAAATAGGTTACATGCCTTCTACATTTTTAATTGTGTGTTAATTCAAAAATTAGCATTCTGTTGACTTTTTCTAATCAACTTTGACCCGACATTTGATCTAGTTAGGATGGGAATCAGTGGGTGCCCTTTTAAGGGTTTATTGCCCACATAATTACCAACTTATAACTACCTTCAATTCGACTAATCACTGGACCATTAATTCTTAATCGCTAAGTCAAACAGTAATTACGACGGTTTGACTTTTAAGCTAAAACTAAGTAAAAACTCAATTAAGGAAGGTCAAGGGTACTTACCAAAGTCTAATGCACTATTAGAGATGGCTTGGGTCTGCTCTTATGCTCCAGGAAGCTCCAAGAAAGCAGATGGAATGAATGATCACAAAGTTGCAACCAAAGGGCCTTTTTATAGTGATTTTGATCCATTATGATCATGACAAATCATGCTACCCTTGTTCCCTGATCATCAACATGTGTCCCTAAGGCCTAGGAACTGTTAGGGGTCGCCCATGGATGAGAAAATATCTTCTTAAGTCGGTTACCATGCTCAAAACAGGCTGCTGTCTGAGTTTCTGCATCTGGGCATGCCTTATGGACCGTAAGGCTTGGGGCTTACGGTCCGTAAGCCTCTTCCAGGGGACAAAAATTGGTTGGCTTTTGGCACTTGGCTCTTGGTCCTTCGAAAGGTCATCCAACCTTATTTTCTTGCATTTTGAGCCCCCCAATTTAACTTATAAGGGCTTCAAGACTTGTTTAAACATTGGCAAGTCCTTGGTTAACTTTGTGCTTACCAGAGAAGTCATAATTTCCAACGTTGACGCTTTTAACCCCTCGTATACGAATTTGATCATAACTTTCTCATATGATAACGAAACTTTATGAAATTTTTATCACACATTCTAGTGAGCATAAATTACCGTTACAAAGCTTCAGGTTTGCTAAAAGGTCACTCAGAGTTATACTTTAAACATGTTGACACATTTAACCCCTGTAGTTTGTAATCTCTCACTTTCTTTCACAATTTGCTTCGTATGATCCATGATTCATTCGTTTAAGGGTATGAGCATCATGTAGGGTTACTGTAAAGTATATTTATCCCTTGTTAACATTTTGAACCCTTACATTCACATACTTTCCATGTTTGTCAACTTTAGTCCCTCCAGAGTTTTCTTTCACACGTTCAGGCTTATGACACGTGTCCATACATTATAGGACGTGAATTTTCGAGGTGTTACAGTAGTGTGTTGAAAATAGATTCTATATTATACTTGGTCTAATAATGTTCAACTAATATGGCACTTTCTTCACAAGACATTGGTTGGCATGGCGAAGCACTTATATATAGGAAGTACCAGCGGCGTATCCACCATGCTTCAACCACACGCCTCTGTCCCGTGAGTTGGTGTCGCACTGTGTTGACATGGTCAAGACGCTTATATATAGGAAGTACCAGCGGCGTATCCACCACGCTTAACCATGCTTTTAACGTTATGGCATCATTGAAACTCATTATGATCTCCGTGCGCTTATCACAGTAATCCCGTGTGCACCCGTGATTAATTTGACCCTTGCACGTTTATCGCATTTCATCTCAAGAACGCATAATATGGGGAAAACACATATATAGTACATAGTGCCAGTATTTAGTCCGTGCGCGAATGCGAGGGAGAGCGAGAGATAAATAGAGTCCACATTGCGTCGAGAAATAGAACAAGTTCAAACATGCAAAAGAAATTAACGACGAAAAATCGTATTGTTACAACAACATTGGAAGCGTAACTAATGTTGCTGTGGAGGGCTTCTACGGAGACTTCGATTGTTGCTGAAATTCCTCAAGTCTGCGGCCTCGTGCGGCAGTGCTGGGTAAGATGACCATACCAGTTGCAATTTGCGCAAAAGCGACAGTTAGCTTCTGGCGGGTGATGATACGTACACATGAGACACAGGGGATGAGTTCCGTTGTAGTCGCGCCTCGAGTGAACTGGAATTGCTTGAAGAGGTTCTGGTTGTGATATCTCAGTTGTTGAAGAGTTTGGGCTCATGGTCTTTCGTTTGCAGCTGGGCTGAGCTTCCTGAAATGGTACGTTGTCGTCAGAGGATTCATCCGAGGACTCACCTGAAGAATCATCGGTAGAATCATCGGAGGAATCGTCAGAAGAATCGATGACGATTGCTTGCTAAGCTTGTTTGACAGGATTCTCGGAGAAAGATTCGTCCAAGACTCGTTTGTTGTTGATTTCTGCGGCCAAGCGGTAGGTTTCTTTGATGGTAGCAGGTCTTGCAACTTCGACAAATTCACCCACACATTTAGGTAAGCCACGAATGTACTTCATGATGGCTTTTTCTGAAGTGTTGACTTGACTTTGGCAGATTATGCTAAGCTGTTTGAACCTTGCGGTGTAGCCAGTATTGTCACCTTTGACTTGCTTGATTTTCCAAAATTCGTCTTCGAGTTTCTGGACTTCGTGGGGAAGGCAATACTCTTTCTTCATGAGCTCTTTCAGCTCATCCCAAGAGAGAGCGTAAGTTGCAGAGATCCCACGTTTGTTACGTTCGGCCGTCCACCAGTCGAGTGCTCGTGATTGAAATACTCCGGTAGCGCAAGTAGTACGGAAACCATCGGGATACCCACTCTGACGAAGGGTAACTTCCATAGAATCGAACCACTGGAGTAGCTGGGAGACACCTCCTTCACCCGTGAATTCCATCGGATCACAGACTTTGAAGTGTTTGTAGAGGAAAGTAGATTGCGGCGCTTCCGTCTTAGAGTCTTCCGAGGTTCGAGAGTTGCTGAGAGAGTGCACTTGAGCAACAATTTGAGGAATGGCCTTGTCCACTTCCTTGGCCATAAGCGAGACAATCCTCTTCTCGGCGCTTCGTTTGGCTCTTCTCTTAACTGTTTGTCTCGAGGTAGAGTTGTTGGAAGGCATATAGACAGAGAGAGATTTGGAGTGAGATTCGATCATAATGATTTTTGAGTTTTGCGGTGCGATTGATCGCGATCAAAACTTGTAGCGAGTAACATAATAGATTTCACATAGGAGCCACATAGGAGACACGAAATTCCTAGATTCCCACACAATTGATTCTCTTGTATTTACATATATAGTTGTAGTTTATGCTTACACACATACATGTCGAGATAGAATGCGCGAGGACGCGATGAAGAGGGAGAGAGCGAGAGCGAAAGCGAGTAATTAGACATTAGTTTTGTTGCGAACATTCGGTTTTGTTTTAGATTGCGATGGTTGTGCGAGTCGTGCGGTTTGCAAAAGCAGGGAGCGAAAATTGATAAATCGAGAAACCGATAAAGCGTAAAGTTTTAAATTGTAAACACTTAGCGTAAATAGATTCCATAAAGCATAAAATCGGCAGGTCACATGCTAGAAATATAGATAGAGTGCCTCGGGTGTTTAGGCGTCGACTTCCCAAGGTAACCCAACTATACCCAACAAGTTCATGCACGCGCGTTGCCTTAGAAGGCTTATGCTTCCACTGGGATGCAACTCATGGCATTCGTCTTCCTGGTCATTGCGTGGCTCGAGTTATTGTTATAGCCGAGTCCTTGGTGAGAGCTTTTGAAAACCATTTTATATAGAGTGGAACAGTTTATTAAGATACGGGTTTCACCCCTGACTTAATAACTTCGTTCCTAACTGTGGTTGTGCTCTTCGAATAGATTCGGGAGTTCCACTAGATTTTGAAATGGAGACTTTCGTTGAGATGTGGATGTCACTCCTAGCTCAACGGAAAGTTCTCGTGCTAGAAAAATGCGCTGAGTGAGCGATCTTATCGAGAGTTCTTGGTTTTCATGCCTGATCTCGACTGGACCACTCGGTTGTGTTACGCGAGTATTTTCGAAAACGTGTGTATTTGTTGGCCTTAGGAAAGGCTAAGTAACATTCCAGCCTTAGGAAAGGCTCTTTGTGTGAAGTTGTAATATGCGGTGTTCACAAAAAGTCGCAGTTTTTAACGGATTCGAACGAGAGTATCAAGTAGGCCCGTACAATCCTACTAGGTTCATACGAGTCGGCCCGTTGGTACCTAGACTATAGACTAGGTCGTTTCTAAGACATTGACCCGGACTAGGTCAAGTCTGACCTAATTCCCTATAGTTATGGCTCTGATACCAATCTGTCACACCCCAACCGATGGCGGAATCATCGGGGCGCGACACTAGGCGACTCAGATTGCTCAAGAGAATCCATAACAACTATATTGCGACAGTATTTAATGCGCTCATTATCCCATACTAATAAACAATTACAATCACATAAGTTGTCACGAATTTCTTGTTCTCTCAAACAATACAAATCCGACAACCTAGATTTTAGGTGTGTTTCTAGACTTCCTAGCTTGATTTGATGTAGACGGCGACTAAACCTGCAACATACGTTAAAACAACGCCAATACAAAAGTATTGGCGAGTATACAAGTTTAGATAGTGTAGCGTAAATAGTTAAAAGTGCTGCGAATTACCAAATACATAAACGAGATACCTTAACACATATTCATATAAGACAGATACTACCAACTAAGTCACTCGAGCTGCGATTGCGATTGCTATTCATCCTAACTAGACCCCGTCGGGTTCTATAGTACTATACTAGTTAAGGCGGGACCTCGCGAGTATAAGTCCTAACACATATGTAACTAGCATCACGTGTAAATATGCATAACAGTCATTCGCAAGTGATAAATAGTTTAAGCATTCGATTAGTTTGATTTGATAGAAACGTATGTTACACCAAAAAATACGATAAAAAGGGGTTCGAGTATACTCACAGTCGGTGTTCAGCAAGTAAGCACAACTTGGTTGGATTGGAGGGAGCGCGTCTGAGATCAGCCTGATTACAGATTGATAGCGTAAGCGTCGAACAGTGTGATAAACGATGAGATGTAACTGAGTGTCGAATGGCAATCCGATCGGATGGCCATTCGATTGGATTGTCACCTCGTTTGGTATGGTCGTGTTTGTGTATGATGGTTTTCCTTTTGAAGTTTTCGTTGTAGCATTTTGGAAACAGAGAAGTATCTCTACCCTTCAGGTCGGTCGATCGAACGGCGGCTCGATCGAGTGATGATCTGATTAGTAGGACACTTAGTGAGAACAAGTTCACAGCAGTTTGTCACTCGATCGCATTGCAATCAGATCGGGTGACAATCCGTTTGGAACTAACTATGCATTGAACATGTTGAAAATTGTTTAAGTTTTGAAGTTTAAAACATCACATGATCGGATGGTCGTTCAATCAGACGTCAATCCGTTCGACGTTCAAAACTTTTGAAGAGTTGAAATATGGTTTAAGTGTGGAACCAAGTGCAAGCCGATCGGACGGCTATCCGATCGGGTGGCAATCCGTTCCGGCGGCCTAAGTCGTCTTAATACTTGTTTGTTTTGAAAGTTTTGCGGTGTTCTCGAGACGGTGTGACAACGTGCTAAACAACAGAGCCTTATCAACACCCAGGTGACCTGATCGGGCAGGAATCACCCTAGTCCGATCAGTCCTCTGTTTGAGACGGTTGCTCATGTTTAACCCGAAATCAGTAGTCTCTTTGATAGAGCTCAGATCTTGAACCAACGCTTCACTAAGAACGAGTAGAAGATCAGAACAAGCTCCGATTCTATTGATTTTGAGTGCATTGAGTGTAAAAGAGTTGAAAGAAGGTTAGAAAACCATCTTTCAATCCTTTTATCCAAGAATATGTGTAGATCTATGCGAAAATGTTGTTTATTCTTGTGGAAATCCTTCAGATCTGAGTGGTTCTTGGTGGAATGAGGCCAACACTTGATGTTCATAAGAACTCCAAGATGACATCACCATAGAACACCTCAAATCCATTGATTTCACGGTTAAAAGTTAAGATTCAAAAGAGAAAATGGGGAAGAAGTGCGTGTAGATCATGGAAGTACAAGATTTGAGGTAGAAACTTACAAGAATCGCGAGGAATCGAGAGAAAGTATCCCAAAAGCGTGCTGGTCGGGTGGGAGCTGTCACATCACTGTTCATGTGATGTGACAAGTGCTATTTATAGGTGAAGTGGAGTGAAGGGGAAAAGTGCAACGGATCGGATGGCAATCCGATCGGGTGGCTGTCCGATCGGGTGGTAATCCGATCGGGTGGCCACTCCATAGATCAGTCACTCGATCGGCGGTCTCCGGCGTGTTGCGTTTCGGTGTTTTGTTTCGATCGTTAAGCATTGCGATAGTTTGGTCACACATTTTCATACCCACATTCATATATTTAATACAATTAGTCACATAGGGTCGTATAAATATCCATATTTCAAAGTTGCGATACAATAACCGGGTTTCATTTCGAATATGCGTTATTCTGCGACGCCTCACGGCCATCGAGGAGGGTAGAATTGGTCCTCACTCAACGTCATCGTGAGCGTTAGTGTGTGTGATGCGATGTGTTATAGCGATAAAGTATGCGTAATATGCGAAAATACTGCAAAGTAGCGATGTATTTGATATAGTTACATTGTGATCTGAATCTCTGGTGCTAGGCATAACGAGTATTGCGAGTGGTAACAACGCATGAACGTGCGGGTTATTACACCTTATTCCCCTTCTCTTCACCGGACCCATTATTGGCAACAAACAATAGCACTTGCAACACATCCTTGAATCTTCCTCATTAACCCCATTAGATAAAGGGTATAGTCGACCAAGGATGGCTTGGGAGGTGTTTGTTTGTTTCATTTTTTAAGTGCATGGGTAATTTGGGCTTTTCACATGATATTAACAAAAGTTGCCAACGCGCATCCACACCAAGGACTAAACATGTTACAAATCGAGTGAACATCGATGTAGGAACCAAGACCTTAACATGGACATACCTATCAAATTTGTGTAACTTTGTCTAAAAGTTTCAATATTATAAAGTATTAAAAGTTCAATACTACAAGGTTTCATAAAAATTCATATTTTTATCAATAATTTTATTTTATAAAAAGTTTAGAAATTGTAGATATTTATAATTTAATAAGCTTAATAAATATACTTGATAAAATTCGGTTAGAAACATGTGTATTACAAAGGTGGATAAAAGAAGAATAATATAGTTAGTAATGAATATTTATGGATTATAAATTGATATTTTGAGATAAAATATGATTCACATTAGGTGTAACTAATTACTTTGAGTAATGAAGTTTTATTCTAGTTAGCCTTTTTAGATTTAAAATAAACAAAATAGAAAGGGGTGAAATGGAGAAACGAGAAAAAAAATCTTAGATTCATAGCATAATGACATGTGATATAAACACACAATTACCTAATTACTAAGTATATATTAGTTTAAAACCTTTAAACATGAAATACAAAAATATGAAAACCAAACCTGGTCCGCCGACCCCATTTGTCGCCATCCGTGAGGGTGGACATCTTCATCAAAACCACCTAAAGATGTGACCGGACAAAAGGTCGGGGAAATTTCATCAGGCATATGTCACGTCACCATCCGTAGGCTAACAAACCTCCATGTGAATGGTCTAAAAGCTAAAAGATGTCACTAACACGCTTGTTTACTTTTTATTTATTATATCAAAAATACTATCGACATCAAGCTAAAGAAATATTTATTGTGATTTAAAAGTAATTTCTATATTTGATTAATATGTTAGAATATCATGTATTACACGGGTGAATAAATATAATGGTATACACTTAGTAATAAAAAAAATGTACTTAATAAAACTCGTGTGGTACACATGTTGAATAAGCTCGTGTAATCACGGATTAAATAAAAAAATTAATACGTTAAAAATTATGGTTGTCAAGATATGTCTTTTAATAAATAAACTTTAATATGATAATTACAAATTTTGTTAAGTTATACTTTAAAGCATTTTTCTTTCAACTAAGTACTGACTTTTTTATGTGATTGATAAATGGTATTTCAATTAAAGTGTATTTCGCCCTTTAAATAACCTTTCAGCACAGTTAAGTTAACTTAAATTAAATTACAATTACAAATATATATATATATATATATATATATATATATATAGGGTATGGATAGTGTACATTAATTCAGAAGTGTGAGAAGTGTATTATAACACTATATAAACATCGTATATCACTATGTAACACCATATAACACTATGTAACACTATATAACAATATATAACACTATACATCTATCATAGACATGCTATCAGACAAAATATAGTGTTATATTTGTTATATAGTGTTAATTACATAGTGTTATATGGTGTTACATAGTGTTATGCGGTGTTTATATAGTGTTATAATACACTTCTCACACTTCTGGATTAATGTACAGGATCCTCTACCTATATATATATAGGATAAGTACCATGTGAGAAGTAGTAGGCTAATTGAGAAACTTGAGAAGCATTCTGTACCACACATTTTCCCTAAGCAAAAAAATGCAAAAAAAAAGGTGAAAAAATGCAATTTAAAAAAAAAAAATTTAGGAAAAATCGCAGCTTTCTTTAAGGATTTATTTTTTGGGATTTTTACATATTTCCCCCTACTAAGCAACCTTATTACATATTTCCCCAAACAAAAAAAACAATTACATATTTCCCCATATTCTGATAAATTACCCAATTACCCTTTTGTTTTTCCCATAACATTCAGTTATTATATCTCATCGTTTCCTCTTCCATGCTAAACTCTACATCATCCTGCAGTAAACATAGACACCATCTTCAATCTTCAGAGTTTTCTCCCAATCTTCAGAATAAACGTAGACGCCATCTTAATCTTCAGATGCGAACCCTTCATCACAGACGAGTAACTTCGAGTAACCCTACATCATATCTGCAGAATAAATGTAGACGCCATCGTAACTTCGAACCCCTACATCGCCGTGCAGAAGAAGACGCCTTTTATCGATTATCCTCTTATGTTTTGAGTATCCTCTTTATTACATCAACACAATTGAACATTGAACATTTTGTATAGAACCACAATTGTGATGTCAGATATAGTTTTAATAATTGCTTGTAAACAAATAAAGGAAGAACAAACCTGAGGTTGAATACACGAACAAAATATAATACGTTTTTTTTAATTGCTTGGGTTGCCGATTACAGTTTTAATAATTGCATATATATGATTCAACATTTTGTTTTCAAATTTATCTAATCAAGTTATATATTATTATTAACTAATTTCGAGTATCCTGTTATGTTAGGTAATTTCTTTATTAGATAAATTGATAATATTAGAATGAGGAACTATGTAAATATTCATTTTATACTTCATTAAGGGTAAAATGGTCATAAATAGGAGTCATTTTAATGAAAAGGGGAAATATGTAATATATATGGGTTAGGAAGGGGAAATATGTAATTGTTTTTTTTATTTGGGGAAATACGTAATAAGGCTGTTTAGCAGGGGGGAATATGTAAAAATCCCTTAATTTTTTATTTAAAATTTTTTTTTATTTATACACATGTGTATATTGTTAATCTTTTAACTATACATATATGTATATTGTCAATTATACATAGATGTATATATATGTTTAAAATTGAAAACTAAGTATTATTTAGGGTTTAGTATTAGCATTTAGGGTTTAGCATTAAAGTTTAGGGTTTAGCTTTATGGTTTAGGGTTTAGCTTTAGGGTTTAATATTAGGGTTTAGCGATAGTATTTAAGGTTTAACATTAGGGTTTAGCATTAGGGTTTAGCTTTAACTTTTGGGTTTAGCTTTAGCTTTAGGGTTTAGCATTAAGGGTTTAGCATTAGTGTTTAGCATTAGGGTTTAGAATTAGGGTTTAGCTTTAGGGTTTAGCATTAGGGTTTAGCTTTAGGGTTTAGAATTAGGGTTTAGCTTTAGAGTTTAGGGTTTAGCGTTAAGGTTTAGCTTTAGTGTTTGTGGTTTAAGGTTTAGGGTTTATAACACATATTTTTTCAATTTTAAACATGTATATACATATATGTATAATTGACAATATACATGTATGTATAGTTAAAAGATTAACAATATACACATGTGTATAAATAAAAAAAAATTAAAAATAATAATAAAAAAAATTAAATCCTTAAAGAAAAAACTGCGATTTTTCCAAAAAAAAATTGCATTTTTTTTACCTTTTTTTGCATTTTTTGCTTAGGGAAATGTGTGGTCCAGATTGCTTCTCAAGTTTCTCAAATAGGGTGGACTTCTCTTAGGATCCCTACCATATATATATATATAGGGAGAAGATCATGCGAGAACCACCTCTTATTGCGAGAACCGCGAGAACCAATGTGAACACAACCAAAAATGCCTAAAAATAGCTAAAAATCACACAATTTTTTTTTTTTTGATTTTTTTAATATTTTTTAGGTTAAAATCGTTACTTTTCGAAGCCAAAAAAAAAAAAAAATTTTTTAGATTTAGTTTTTAGCATTTTAGCTTGGGGGGGGGGGGTTAGGTTTTTTGGGGGTTTTAGTTTTTAGCATTTAGCTTGGGGGGGGTTAGGTTTTTTTTTTTTGGGGGGGGGGGGGGGGGGGTTAGGTTTTTTTTAGCTATTTTAGGTTGTGTTCATATTGGTTCTCATGGTTCTCACAATAAATGGAGTTCTCGCATGAGCCCCTCCCTATATATATATATATATATAAAAGAAATCAAGAACGAAAACATGTTTGTTTAAATTATATTTAACAAATTTTGCATACATGTGTAAAGGGTAACAAGTTATAGTTTGTATGTGGTAAACATACGCATGTGTAATTTTTTATAATATACGAATACATGTAAATTACACACAAAATTTTCATATAACAATGTTGTATTCATATTATAACGTGAGTCCATTAGATAACATTAGATAATTCAAACGATTTTGATTATTTTTCACAACTTCTCGCAATAATTGCCAAAACCAATAATATATATTTTTAATTAAGAAAATTTCAATGTTATTTTTTTTTTTTTTTTTTTGCAGTTTTCAATTCAAACAATTCGAAAATAAAAAAATAGATTAATTATAAAAAGTGCATGAATATCAAAATAAATGTAAAAATAGTGATGATGTGAAAAGATAAATACTAATAAGGATGTTTGTAGGATTGCAAATAAAATGAATGTTTTTAAAGAATATGTGAAAATCAAACGTAACAACTGGCCAAACGATTTTTGTTACTAAATTTAGCTTGTTGCACTGGTGTTGGTCTAAGTTTCTTGTTTGCTTATTATTTTTTACGTTATTTACACATTTTATATAAACATGGACCTAACCAAAATTTGTTCCCAAGTAAACTGCATCATCCCACCAACCCAAACATTTTTCTGTTGAAGAACGAAAATTGCATGCAAGTATTTTTACGTGTATATATTGTACAAGAAATTTTTTTAAGACCGGATCGGACCGGCCTGACGGTTCAACCAGGATTCAACAATAATGGCGGTCCGGTTGCTTATGGCTTATTTGTCCCTGAAAAAATCGTTAGGTTCAGATTGGTTGAGCGGTCGGTCTGGTTCGATGGTAGGATTGGTATTTGTAAATTGATACAACCATGATAGTGGATTTTAACAAGATCTGCAGAAAACTGATAGATCTGGAGTGGCGGTGGCGAGTCTCGAGTCACGAGGGTGCATTTGGAATATTTAAATACAATGCCAATCCGTTTTTCGATGGCGGTGAAAAGCAGGTGGGGAAACCTTTCGAATCATATCTTGAAGAAAGCCAAAATTTTGTCCAAAGCATCGGAACCACATATTGATGGAAATTTAAAAAGCATATATATAAACTTACAATACTTTTTGTAGATTTCGACTTTTGTTTGATTTTTTAACTAAAAAAAGATATATAAATAAAAAAGTTGATGGTTAAAAGTTGCTAACCAAACAACTAGAAGAAGAAATTACATGTGCATATGTGGATTTTTAAGCCACTCAGTCCAAGATAGACTAATCCTACTATTCCTTGTACCAATCTAAAGAAAAATAATAGTGAACAATATTAACAAAAATAAGCTCCGTCTTTAGATCATTAGCTTTGTAAATTGTCTCATTCCTTGCCTTCCAAATAGTCCACCGTTTTGTGAAAATTTTGTCCTCAACAACCTTTTTCTTGTTCTTCATTAAATAACATTGTTGAAGCCACATATAGATATCCTTATCACCTTTTGTTTTTTTTTTAATTTTATATTCTTAAGTTTTTTACTCAATAAACTTGTTTATACTTTACAATTTTCATGTTTTCATTAATTGTTAAATAAGTTATTATTTATTACGTGTTCGGTCCTTAAATCCGATCTAATCGGTCCGAACAATGGACTAGTAGGATGGCTGATTTGATGTCCAATCTTGTTCTAAAACTATTGTGTACCAGTTGATAAAATTTGCCTTAGTAGTTTATATGTATAGAGATGCATGCAACATGTATATATGCATGCAATTCAGACATCTCCAAAGCTTAGGAGTAGTGGCAAGGCTCTAACATGAAGGGCGTACACTTGGTTAATTAGATTAGCCATTTGTCGTATGCTTAAGCCATACTAATTCGTATTAATAGCACAATGATCCCTTAATATATAACCAGATAAACAATAAACTCATTGTTTCTGCATGCATGGATCATTTAATTCATTTCATCATCTCCCCCATTCTTCTAATTGTGGCTTTATTTTTCTTTGCCGACTACTTTTGCCATAAATTCTATAACCTCCCACCGAAAAAATTTATATAAATAAAAAAGCTGATGGTTAAAAATGGCTAACCAAACAACTAGAAGAAGAAATTACATGTGCATATGTGGATTTTTAAGCCACTCAGTCCAAGATAGACCAATCCTATTGTTCCTTGTACCAATCTAAAGAAAAATAATAATGAACGATATTATCAAAAACAAGCTCCGTCTTTATATCATTAGCATTGTAAATTGTCTCATTCATTGCCTTCCAAATAGCCCACCATTTTGTGAAAATTATGTCCTCAACCACCTTTTTCTTGTTCTTCATTAAATAACATTGTTCAAGCCACATATAGATCTCCTTATCACCTTTTGTTTTTTATTTTATATTATTAATTTTTTACTCAATAAACTTGTTTATACTTTACAATTTCCATGTTTTCATTAATTGTTAAATAAATTATCATTTATTACGTGTCCGGTCCTTAAATCCGATCTAATCGGTCCGAACAATGGACTAGTAAGATGGCTGATTTGATGTTCGATCTTGTTCTAAAACATTGTGTACCAGTTGATAAAAGTTGCCTTAGTAGCTTATATGTATAGAGATGCATGCAATTCAGACATCTCCAAAGCTTAGGAGATGTGGCAAGGCTCTAACATGAAGGGCGTACACTTTGTTAGTAAGATGGCTGATTTGATATCCGATCTTGTTCTAAAACATTGTGTACCAGTTGATAAAAGTTGCCTTACTAGCTTATGTGTATAGAGATGCATGCAACATGTGTATATGCATGCAATTCAGACATCTCCAAAGCTTAGGAGATGTGGCAAGGCTCTAACATGAAGTGCGTACACTTGGTTTGTTAGATTAGCCATTTGTCATATGCTTAAGCCATATTAATTCGTATTAATAGCATGGTGCTCCCTTAATATATAACCAGGTAAACAATAAACTCATTGTTTCTGCATGCATGGATCATTTAATTCATTTCATCGTATCCCCCATTCTCCTACTTGTGGCTTTATTTCTCTTTGCCGACTACTTTTGCCGTAAATTCTATAACCTCCCACCGACAATCTTCCCATCCTTCCTCAAATCGGTTGCAAAATTCATAGCATAACCGAGACCCACTGTTTAAAGAAAATAATTAAAAAAATTATGAAGTCTATTGCAAAATCAATATATGTGTGTGCGTGTATATATTAAACAATTAAATATAAAGTCAGTATTGGTAATTCAGAACCACCATTGATAAATTAAAAATCAAACTTGATTATTACGGTTAATAATGTGAGTTTAATCACATGTAACACGTTAAAAATTAATATGAACTGATAAGACTCTTTGTGCTTTGTTAAAAACAATTACGATTCTTAAGATTCAATATGACTCATTGAATAAAGATAGATCCTCTTATAACTTATTATGACCTATTGTGGTTAGTGAGAATTAATTTTTACTAATCAAATAAAACATGGTTAATTTTAGTTAAACATAGTGACTGTTGGTCAATCAAAATCACTTTTGGTGAATCACAGTCATAATCGGTAACTCTTGATCAATAATGAATATTGTTCATCGGGCTAATGGACCGAATAAGTCCCACCAATGGCATTTGCAGTTGTGATGGTTTCCAAAGATCATTTCAGAGTAGATAAAAAAACCAAAATATTATTAGTCATACGCCAAGTATGAGGCATAATACATGTTGGATTAAAAGAAACTAGAATAACAAAAGGGAAAAGAAGAAGTTGTAGACGTGGGGTTAGGGATTGTATACATCGAAATGAATACTTGTTAAACATAATCAATGTAGGTTAAATAATGGTACCCAATGGTAATTTTCTTGGTAGACATAGATAATAGGGTTGTGTAAAAAATCTGAATCCGAAATATCCGAGATTCGGAATCCGAAATATCCAAAAATTCGTATTCGGATTTTGATAACGATATTACACATTTTTGGATTTTCGATATGCCAAATATAAAAAACCTATATTTTATAGTTTTAAATTATATACTAGTGGGAATGCCAGCGCGTTGCGGCGGGTGCCTCGACTGATAAAGTATATCAACAAGACTTGGAACAATTTGGTTGGATCTGCATAATAGTTAACTATATAACTTTTCTTAAGCTTTTTAAATTGTACAACTATGTAGGATATTCTCTCACTTATTCTTTTGAAATAAGGATCATACAACTAAATGTGTATGTTTTTCTCTCTCTTACATAATGTACATTGGTACAAATAACACATTGATGAAAATATGCCCCACATAGAACTAATGGTAATACATTTATCTATATTTATCAAATTTTTTTCCTTACACATCTTCAAACTAATGACTTTACTACTTTTTCATGAGATGAACATAATGGATGCATTTCCTTACTTTAGGCTCAAAGATCAAGATAAGACGATATCCATAAACTTAGCCCATCAAATGCGATCTTTTTTTATGACGTCGAACTATTTTGAAGGGATAATGAGTTTTGTTGAGCACAAACTTTTGATTAGGGAAGACAATTTTTATGGTATTTGCATTTTATTTAAACAATTTGTATGCATTTGTTGGTCTATATAAAATTAAGATATATGATCTGTTAGTCAAATTTGTGTTTGTATATACTAGTATGTACACATGCGCTACGCGACGGGATAACACCTTCTTTTTTACGTTGCAACTGGTTGTCTTTCAAATCCAGATGTAAAGAAAACACACTTGACAACGATACATTCAGAAAGCATGAAAAGCTAGATCATTGTAAAAATGGAGGTTAAGAAAAATAAATAAAAGAAATTTAAAATTAAAATTAAAATTATGTTACAAATAAAAACAAATAAAACTAATGTCATCAGATACGGATTAATAAACAAAAAAAAAGTTTATGTCATTAAATAGGGTTTAAACAAATTACATTGTTGCAACTTTTTAAGACAACAATGTAATTTGTTTTGATGTAATAATTTGTAGCTTTAAGCTTCTTTTAGTTTTCAAATAGGTTGAAACACAAAGATGTTGCTTGGGATAGTTGGTGTAAATTTGTTTTGATGTAATAATTGTTTGTTTGTGTTGTTCGTTGCTGGCCTGGTTTCCGGTCAGTTTGTTCTTATGAAGTTAACTTTAAAAAAAATGTTTTCTTAAATGCAAACTAGAGGGACAAAATTGTAATGACGAGTTTTCTATGCATGAAGACTTGTACCAAATGCAATAACATTGTTCTTAAGTGTTAAAATTGAATTGAAATTACATTGTTGTCTTAAAAAGTTATATTATATAGTAGTATAGATTTGTATGATTTTTGATACATTTGCAACTAAAAAGCTACAAAATTAAAAATATTTTTACATTTAACAATTGTAGCATAATTCTATAGCAAGTTTAACACTAATTTTTAAGCATAATCTATATCTATATTCAAGAGCCCAATCAGTAGCTACAAAATGTAGCAAAACTGTAACTAAAAATCGGTAGCGGACTTTTCATAGCAGGTCTATAGCTAGAATAGTGAAGACTTTTTTCGTATAAAAAATTCCGACATATTTGATCTTGTAACTAAAAATTTGTAGTGAACATTTCTGTAGTAAACCCGTAGCTAAACTAGTGATGTCTTCATGTAACTAAAAATTTGTAGTGAACGGTTATGTAGCAAACCCGTAGCTAAACTAGCGACATCTCTTTTTATAACTATAACCATAGAAAATATGACTCCTTAGAAAAAATGGCGACAATAATTATAGCTAGGGACAAACTGTAGCATCATGGTTGTTTGCTATTGGTTGACCTATCAACTAGCAAATACATATTTTTTACGGTGGTGTGTTTTTAATACAAGGGGTTGAGTTATAATACAAAAGATTTAAAAATAAGAAGGGTAAGAAGGAACCAGAGAGTGACAAGTGTCCTATGAGTAATTAAATGGAAAGGGTAATTTTGTCTACAAGAGGAAAGAGAATATGCACATGCAAGTCACATGCTATTTTCCCCCTAACTTTTAAACATCCGTAACTTTTTTATACATCATTTGTTTAAAAAAAAATTATATCATAAAATCGAGCGTTTTTTTATCTTTAATATGAGTACCATATTGTTATATTTTTCAAAAAAAATTCAAAAACCCAGTTGCATATTACACAATGGACATGATGTAAAACACAATGTAAATTAGATTAAAACACAATCAATGACAACAGATAAAGACAGAATGGACAACATACTAAAACACAATGAACATAACGTATAACACAATGGCGATCACATATAACACAATAAGAATCAGACTAAATAAAAACACAATTGATGACAACAGATAAAAGACACAATTAATGACAGCAAATAAAAGACACAATGGAGAGCAGATGAAGACACAATGAAAAACAAACTAAAAACACAATACATAACAAACTAAAACACAATGAACAAGATAATAAAAAAATTGAACAAATTATTAAACCACAATGGACAACATATTAAAACACAATGAATAACATATTACACAATGGATATGATGTAAAACACAATGTAAATTAGATTAAAAACACAATCAATGACAACAGATAAAGACACAATGGACAACATACTAAAACACAATGACCATAACGTATAACACAATGGCGATAACATATAACACAATAAGAATCAGACTAAATAAAAACACAATTGATGACAACAGATAAAAGACACAATTAATGACAGCAGATAAAAGACACAATGGAGAGCAGATGAAGACACAATGAAAAACAAACTAAAAACACAATACATAACAAACTAAAACACAATACATAACAAACTAAAACACAATGAACAAGATAATAAAAAAATTGAACAAATTATTAAAACACAATGGACAACATATTAAAACACAATGAAGAACATATTAAACACAATGACCTGAACTAATAACACAATTTATAGAAAACCCAGATATAACAAAATCTTCATTGTGTCATATATTGTGTTATAGGTTTTTATAAAAACGCAATGGATAAAACTCAAATTAACATTGTGTTATAGGTTTTGATAATAACACAATGTATAGAAACTCTACTGACCAAAACCCAGTTAAAAGACACAATGACCTGAACCTTTAACACAATGCCAAAAAACCCAGTAAAAATGAATTTATTTTATTTTATTTTTATATGATAATATGGTACTCATATTAAAGATAAAAAAACGCTCGTTATTATGGTGAAATTTTTTTTGAAAAAAAATGTCGTCTGAAAAAGTTATAGACGTTTTAAATCGATGGGGGAATTGGCATGTGCCTTGCATGTGGAGAGAGAAAATCCATAAATATAGGATTCCCTTTATGCCATTCTATTATCTTCTTTTCCCTACAACCAATCTCAACCCTCCAAATCTAAGATCAATGGACTAGAATCCTTCTTACACTTCTTATTTATTTTATCCTTTGTATTTGATCCTTATAATACAAAATATTTAAAAATAAGAAGGGTAAGAAGGCACCAGAGAGTGACAAGTGTCCTATGAGTAATTAAATGGAAAGGGTAATTTTGTCTACAAGAGGAAAGAGAATATGCACATGCAAGTCACATGCTATTTCCCCCCTAACTTTTAAACGTCCGTAACTTTTTTATACATCATTTGTTTTAAAAAAAATTATACCATAAATCGAGCGTTTTTTTATCTTTAATATGAGTACCATATTGTTATATTTTTCAAAAAAATTTCAAAAACCCAGTTGCATATTACACAATGGACGTGATGTAAAACACAATGTAAATTAAATTAAATTAAAAGCACAATCAATGACAACAGATAAAGACACAATGGACAACATACTAAAACACAATGAACACAACGTCTAACACAATGACGATAACATATAACACAATAAGAATCAGACTAAATAAAAACACAATTGATGACAACAGATAAAAGACACAATTAATGACAGCAAATAAAAGACACAATGGAGAGCAGATGAAGACACAATGAAAAACAAACTAAAAACACAATACATAACAAACTAAAACACAATGAACAAGATAATAAAAAAATTGAACAAATTATTAAACCACAATGGACAACATATTAAAACACAATGAATAACATATTACACAATGGACATGATGTAAAACACAATGTAAATTAGAATAAAAACACAATCAATGACAACAGATAAAGACACAATAGACAACATACTAAAACACAATGACCATAACGTATAACACAATGGCGATAACATATAACACAATAAGAATCAGATTAAATAAAAACTCAATTGATGACAACAGATAAAAGACACAATTAATGACAGCAGATAAAAGACACAATGAAGAGCAGATGAAGACACAATGAAAAACAAACTAAAAACACAATACATAACAAACCAAAACACAATGAACAAGATAATAAAAAAATTGAACAAATTATTAAAACACAATGGACAATATATTAAAACACAATGAATAACATATTAAACACAATGACCTGAACTAATAACACAATTTATAGAAAACCCAGATATAACAAAATCTTCATTGTGTCATATATTGTGTTATAGGTTTTTATAAAAACGCAATGGATAAAACTCAAATTAACATTGTGTTATAGGTTTTGATAATAACACAATGTATAGAAACTCTACTGACCAAAACCCAGTTAAAAGACACAATGACCTGAACCTTTAACACAATGCCAAAAAACCCAGTAAAAATGAAAATTTTTATTTTATTTTTATATGATAATATGGTACTCATATTAAAGATAAAAAAACGCTCGTTATTATGGTGAAATTTTTTTTGAAAAAAAATGTCGTATGAAAAAGTTATGGACGTTTTAAATCGATGGGGGAATTGGCATGTGCCTTGCATGTGGAGAGAGAAAATCCATAAATATAATATTCCTTTTATGCCCTTCTATTATCTTCTTTTCCCTACAACCAATCTCAACCCTTCAAATCTAAGATCAATGGACTAGAATCCTTCTTACACTTCTTATTTATTTTATCCTTTGTATTTGATCCTAACCCTATAAATATACAATATACATAGATACAGGAACCAAAATATTAGATTATTTAATATAACCTTTTTTATTATTTGGCATATTATATTTTTATTATTTAAACCATCCAACCACATATAATTATTTAAAACGTTTTAGAAATCATTCTTAAAAACCAGTTATTATCATTATTTTTTTAAAATAAAGAGAAAAATGCCCGGATAGTCCCTGTGGTTTCACCTTTTTTCACCTATAGTCCCTATCTTTCTAAAACTACTTTAATAGTCCCCAAGGTTTTCCGTTTTGTTCTCGGATAGTCCCTGGGTCTAACTTCAGTTACTTTTCTCAGTTAAGTGGGTGTTGAAATGACCAAAATACCCATTCCTTAAAAGGCCAAACCACAGGGACTATCCGGGCACCTTCTCTTTATAAAACCCGCACACCACTACAACACCCCTCTGCTCTCTTCTTCTTCTTCAATTACAGACACCACACTACTCTCCTTCTATCTTTATCACTCTTTTTAGAACCCTAATTCTCATACACAAATACATAGTTCAACAGACACCTTCATTATCTCCCTTCTCAAAACCTCCTGTCGGCCACACTCCCCAAATCCCCAACCTCTGTCATCTTTCTCTCCCTACTCCGATCACCGGAGTAATTTCCGGATGCCGCACCCCTGGTACTCCTCTCCTTCTCCGGCTACACCACCACACCCCGAATCTCACCCCTCCTCTCTGATTAGACGAACGACCGACACCCCACGGTGGCGGCGGCGCTGTAACGGCGGTGGTACGCCGACGGCAGCGTACGATGGTGTCGGTGGCTGCTTACCGGCCGCTGTTGATAATGATGATGATTTTTTTGTGACGATGGTGGTGCTCGACACCTGACAGTGGCAGTGGCTGTGGGGGTCCTCGATAAAACATCATGTGGCCGACGATTTGGTGGATATCAGCGGGAATAGTGGCGGCGGAGGTGACGTCCGGTCACCGTGAACGGTTTCCGACGACTCTCAGGTTCCCTTGATTTCCATTTATGTAGCTACAAATCTGAATCAGCTACAATTTGCAGCTGTGAGGATAGTAGTGTGGCGGGGCTGGATGTTTGGATTGGAGGGTGATTTTATCGAGTTGATGGATGTTGATGTGACGGAGGTGGATGGTGGTATCTGGCGGTGATGTATGTTTGGTGTGGCCGATGTGGATGGTTGGCGATGATGGTGGTTTGCCAGCGGTAATGGATATTGGTAGGGCGGGGGTGGGTGTTTGGACTGGATAGAGATGGTGGTTTGTAATTGAGTGTGCCCGGTAATTGTCGATGGTGGAAGGGATGGAAGTTCGTACGAGCGCCGTCGTGGGCTAGAGTGGAGTCTGGTTATGTGTGACGTTGATAGGGTTTTTCTCCGGCATATTGTGTGTTGTTGCTATGTGGCGGCAGTGGCAGATGGGTGGTTGTGGTGGCCGGTGGGGTAAGTGGTGGAGGTAGGGTATTTAGGTGAGAGATGGACGGGTTTGTGGAGTTTATGGAACAACAACAGTAGCAGCAGCATCAACATAATCATCATCATCATCATCTCCATGCCCGGATAGTCCCTATGGTTTGGCCTTTTAAGGAAAGGGTATTTTTGTCATTTCACACCCTCCTTAACAGAGAAAAGTAACTGAAGTTAGACCCAGGGACTATCCGAGAACAAAACGGAAAACCTTGGGGACTATTCAAGTAGTTTTAGAAAGATAGGGACTATAGGTGAAAAAAGGCGAAACCACAGGGACTATCCGGGCATTTTTCTCTAAAATAAATTAATAAACATAATTTTGCCAAAATCGTCCCTGAGTTAACGATACATATTAACTAGGTTTGTGATTTTGATGGAAATGACAACAAAATGAAACATCAGTGGTCCAGTTACAAAAAAATTCTTATTTTGGATGTAACATGCAAAAGTGTCCAAACCTTTGAGACGATTTTGGCATTTTACTCTTAAACTTACATAAAGTATGTAAAAATATTTTTTTAAAACCAAAAATTAGATTACCAAGAATGGTGACAAGTATCCCCAATTTAATTTTTATTTAAGACTCATTTAGAAGACAAGTATATTAGACCTTCCTCATGTAACTATATAATTTCGGACACCTTCAGTAGTACTATTAATTTCCTCTTAGACTTTTACTGTTTATGCAGAAGGATGATAAAAGAATGTTGTTCAAAAGAAAAATATCATTCTTAACCTATGTCCTATGGTGTATAATAATATGAATACAAATCGTCAGAGACGCCTCTGAATACAATACTAGTTATATAAAAAAAAATTCAAGCATGAACATAGTACGTGAATTCTCAGAGACGCCTCATTTGGTTATGTTTAAAATAAAAAAAAGGATGCTTTGTACTTAAAAGAAAAAGAACAAAACAAAACAGTGAAAAGATCTTTTTAGGGGGTATTCAATGTATATATCCACTAATAAGATAACATGGATATTTTTTCTGATTAGTTAACAAACATCTCTCATGCACATAAGTGGTCAATCTAAAAAGTTTGAATGTTAGTAGTTAGTCACTCCTTATCTATGACAAAACTAAACCACTAACTTATCATCATAAGCATTACAGACTAATAGAGTGGTCCTTGACAACCCATAAGTGTACACATAATGCTTTGCGAAGTCCCGATTGGAAAGCTCATTTTGGCATTGATACCGAGCAACGGAATGCTTCCCCCAACGTCCCAACCTCTCGCTCTCCCGCTCTCTCCATTTTTTTCTTCCCTTCCTCTCCTGATAGGGATGGTCTCCGCCAGTGGCGGACCCAGAAATTATTTGCTGGGGGTGCGGTCGGGTTTTTTGCGTTAAATATATACTAATTTTTTTTTCAAGGGGTGCGGCCCCCACCCTGGCCAAAGGGTAGGTCCACCCCTGGTCTCCGCGCAAAGCCATTCTCCCTATCCTGAAAAATTGATTTCTCTCGAGGGCCTGTGCGGCTAAAAAAAATAGCCCCCTATAAATAAACTTATATATTTAGTTTGTTGAAGAAATTTGGCCTTTTTAAAGGGGACGAACTTATTTTGTTAAAGAAACTAGGCCTAACTTATTAATTTGCTAAAGGTTAAAGGGGCCTAACTTATTATTATTATTATTATTATTTGATGAAATTGTGACTTTTTACGCTAATGGGCTAATCTTGATTATCTACATAGCCAAGCCTTGTTCCACATCAATAGAAAATAAAAGCCTAGTTTCTCTACACTTACCAAGCCTTTCTCTACGTTAATAGAAAATAAAAAAGAATAAAAAGATTGGGAGATGTCAGGCTTCAGATCTTCAGAAACTTGGCATCTCTCGTTTAATGGTTGAAGCGCCTAACTGGCTCAGCCACATCAGCTTTCTTGTTTTATTTTAGTTTTATATAATATATAATATCGAGGGAATTTTTTTTGGGACCAAAAGCTTTGGGCCCTATGCGACTGCACACCCCAGTCCGCGCAGGTTGCGCACACACTCTAGGTTGAGCCTGTTATATACAACCTACTATTTATTAATACTAGTGCTGAGTTTTTTTTTTTTTTTTGAAAGGTAATACTAGTGCTGATTTGACAAGGAAAAGTATAAATATAACATTAAAATATAGTATTAATATAGATAACTAGATCGCTGTTAAAGTGGCAAACTGCTAAGGCAATTGTATATTGGGCTAGCAACTAGCAAGGGCCAGCTAGTAGTAAGGCCCAAGTTTTTATATTAATGTGCATTATATCTCTAAATTATTTTATGTATTATTATATAATTATATTTTTTAATAATTTCACATTTTGCTTTCATCCATAGTCTCTCGCCAAGGTAAATAACCACTTTACCTTGGTGTAAATAACCACTTTAACTTGTTGCCCGACTACCTGCCATTGCTTTGTAATTGCCATTTTTCGTGTGAAATGATATACGTAGCTCGTTATTTATTTCCTAATTTTTTTTAACTTATTTGATTTTATAATAATATTATGTTCATAATTTTTAAAAACAACCAAACTACCCTCAACCTACACTGCCATATTCACCTCCAACACACCGTCATCTTTAGGCACCTTACCACCATCACCACCCATTTCAGACACCATGAAACCCACACCTTGTAACATTCTTATTTTATTTAACCTTTAATATATTCAATGTATAATATTTTACATAATTAAGTACCAAGTTTTTCATTTTTTGAAAAAAAAAAATATTGATACATGTGTGGAAGTGACTTCAAAGTATAAAACAAAGAGTGAATTGCAAGTTTTGTCCTTTATCTTTAGGCCTCTTTGCAGGCGGTGTCCTTTATGTTTAAATTTGACGAGTTTTGTCCTTTATGTTTAAAAATCAAGCACGTTTTACCCTTTGGGCCTAACCCAGTTTGTTTTCCCAGTTAAATCTGATCATGTGCCTTGCACATGAGGGTAATTTTGTCATTTCACCCTTTTAAAGACTAATTATATAAATAATTAAATATTTAAGCATTTTATTAAAATTAAAAAAATACTAACTTAAACCACTCTCTCTCACACCTTTCTCTCTCTACTACCATTTCTGCATTCATTGATTACTCTCTCTCTCTCTCTCAAGATCTCCACAGTCAAAACCCTCAAATAATATTACTCATCTTTGTTAGTTTTTACCTCATAATTATACCAATCTTGCACCCCCCACTTCATTAATTAGGGTTAAACCCTATTTAATCATCTGGGTTTTCTTTACTAAACCATAAAGATTCTTCCTTTTTGTTGATAATTGATTCCCCCATCTGGGTTTAGTTCATTAGTTGAATCTTGATTCTCACACACTCACTGTGTGTTTGTGTTCTTGTCAATTATACAAATCTAGCACCCCCACTTCATTAATTAGGGTTAAACCCTATTTAATCATCTGGGTTTTCTTTATTATACCATAAAGATTCTTCCTTTTTGTTGTTAATTGATTCCTCCATCTAGGTCTAGTTATCTCCGGTGGTGGTGGTGGTGCACGGTTTCTGGCTGGTGGTGGGTTCGACAGTGGCGGTGGAGGTGGGAGGGAAGGTGGAGGAGGAAGCTGTTGTTTCAGTCTGGGAGAGGGCTGTGGTGGTTGCAAGGTGGCGGTAGGTGGAGGTATTGTGGCGGTAGGTGGAGGTAGAGTGGTGGTGGCTGGAGTTGCTGGCGATGGTGGAGGTGGGTCAACCCGATTCTTAACTTCTTGTGGGTCCACAAAATCGGCCATCAGAAGACGTCCCCCCTCGTAAACGTGATTTCCCTCATTGTTAGTTTGTGCAATTTTGGGTTTTTTTTTATAATCCTCTGCATAAAATTTAGGGATTTGGGGTCAATTGTTTAGAACTTCAGATTTGGGGGTGGGTGTGGCGATGGCAGCACCCGGGTGGTGAATGGTGGGGCAGCGGTTTGTGGGGATTTAGAGATGGTGGTTGTGATGGTGTTGAGTGGGTGGTGGATGGTGGGGCAAGGTGGTGTGGGGTGGATGGTGGTTTGGGGTGGTGGTAGTGGTACGGGTGTGAGGGAGATGGTGGCAGGTTGTTGAAGAGAATTGTTGCAAGTTGTTCAAAATGGGATTGATTTGGGGAAGAAAGGGTTTTGCTATGATATATAATTTTTTTTTTCTTTTTTATGTATTTTTAAAGAATAGGGTGAAAAGACAATTTTACCCTCATGTGCATTGCACATGACCAGATTTGACAGAAAAATCTAACTGGGTTAGGCCTAAAGGACAAAACGTGTATGATTTGAAAACATAAAGGACAAAACTCGTTAATTTTAAACATAAAGGACAACACCTGCAAATGGGTATAAAGATAAAGGACAATACTTGCAATTCACTCTAAAACAAATATGTAAAACAAGTTATATAGTTACATGTCCAATAATAAGTTGGATAAATATGTATCAACACCAATAGGTTTAAATATTAAACGTAATTATTCATTTCACCGTATTTCAACATCTCATACATATATCTCTTCAGAGGTATAAAGAGATTTAAACATCGCTTCAAGTCACTGATTTTGCCCTCATGAACGTGAGTTTGCTCACGGAGTCACCACTCACGTAGTACTCACAAATGGTGGCGTGAGCATGAGCTAACATGACACCCTTTCCTCTCCCCCACATGATGTATAGCACATGGCTTTATAGGGATGAGAGGAGAAGAGGAAGGAACCTCAACCAAAAATTTTGAACTCTTTGAAGGAGTGCCCTCCTTGTATAGAGGAGGATGTTGGTTCTAACTTCTACGCTCACTGGTCAAAACGAACTAGGTCGGAGCACAAACGTCGAGTCAAAGAAACAAAACTTCATCCATTTACCATAAGTAGTTTAGCTTAATATTTTTAAAAAAATGACATGTGTCTATAATTTACGTGACTGAAGATTTTTGTAAATATAACCAACTAAAAGTTGGCATGTCGACACAAGATTACATGATTTAGCTTTTTTATACGATTCTAGGTTTTCTGCGAATAAAAACATGACACGTCTTTTTCATTCAAAATTATTATATCCCTAATGTACTTATTAACAAAAACATGTATATCTTCCGATTACAGTATCCAATTTCCCTAATGTACTTATTAACAAAAACATGTATATTTTCGGATTACAGTATCCAAATGAAAATTAGAGGCATTCCAAGTGAGATAAACCGCTTTTTAACTTTTTAAACCAAAATCAAATCGTTGCAAAATTAAAACCAAACGCTAGAAACAATTTGGTTTCAGAATTTAAGCTTATTAGACCTTTATAATAAAAAAAAAAAATACATAATATATAAAATTGACAGTGTATGTGATTTAAACATCAAATAAAAAAGATATACATATATATTGGAATTTTTTGTGCATTCTTGCCATGAATCTTTAGTATACAAGACAGCTCTTTAGGGTTATGATTCCATGATAGTTGCTCAATCCGTCACAATTCGTCTATAAAAGACGAGTGATGCATACAGAAGCATTAAGCAAAAGATTAAAAGTTGAACATATAGAGAACTCGAATGCCAGATCAATAGTTGACAATCAACAAGTGGCTTTTTATTCAGACATACTTTCTACAGTATGCACAAGCTTCCCGAAAATTCTCTCCTAACTGATTTACATTCTCTTCAAATGACAATTAGACAGATGACATCATGAAAAAAAACAACATACAAGAAACACATCCTGCACAATTTAAGCTGAAAATTTCCCTAAAACCTAAGCAACTTGATGGTGAATACATGGTTCAAACTAAATGCAATTTGACGGTGAACACAATGGTAAAACAGGTGGTACACTAAGTATAGCATTTGCATGACGAGTAGTTCCACAGTTTACGATACGAGTGTACCTCTGTGTTGGCCGATTGTAGGCATCAGCCACAAGCCCGGCGTACTCCCTCACCACAGCAGGTGCAAACCCAGAATACACTTTCATCCATTTACTCTTTTGTCCCTCTTCATCCACAGACCTCAGTGCCTCTATCTCGTCCCTTGAGTATGCAATTTTCTTTGATCCAACAGTTGCGTTTTCATACAGATTTTCGTCTTCTGCTTCGTTGTTATTCGAGTGGACAGCAACTATGGGATCTAACTTCAACCCATCATCCTTCTCAACTGCAGCTTCAGTTTCTTCTACCAATTTGGTGGTTGATTCTTTTTCGATCCCATCTGAAACCTTCAAATTCAAATCAGTTTCTTGATCGGCTTCACCAAAGATCTTTTCAAGTGCAAATTTGGCGGTCGATTCCTTTTCGGTCCCAACTGAAACCTTCAAATTCACATCAGTTTCTTGCACGGCTCCACCAAAGATCTTTTCAAGTACCTTCCGATCTTCGACTTTCTCACGTTGTTCAACACCAGTTGTTATCGACTTTGGATTCTTGGTATCCTTTATTCGGTAACCATATTTCACTTTATCAGCCATTTTTCTGCACACTTTCTGACCTTTCCCTTCACAAATCTTATTCCCAGTTCTTTTTTCATCCTCAACCCCTTGACGGTATACTTTCTTTTCTTTCACGCATTTCATCGAACACCTTTCCCCCGGTTTCTTAAACCCTTTGTTCCTCCTCTTGTTGCCATCATTTACATAACTTTTTCCATAACCCACATGAGTTTCATTCCTATAACGATTCTTGAACCCAGTAACCACATCAGTGATCTCGATTAGAGCCGTATCATCGATCACTTCAGCCTCCACTGCACACTTAACATCTTGAGCATTTTGTGGCGTCGATACTCGTTCTCTACGTACCACCAGTTTCTCGAAACACCTTCTCTTGTGATCTTGATTTGCGTCAGTAGTCTCTGAGGCAAGAATTGGAGTTGAATCCATGGAAGATTTTGATAACCAGGTTGCGATTTTCGAGTGTTTCGGTTGACGATTGATCTTCTTCTTGTGATGAATGATGGATGACTGATTTGGCATGAATTTTGTTTTAGACATGTGTGAGGATGAGGGAGAATGAGTCATGGGTATCGGTTGGAATTAGTTTGAGTGAATCAAGAAACCGTTTATATAGTTGAGAATTGGCGGATGTTTTTAGCAATGATATTTTTTAACTGATTTTGGAGATTAGTTATTGACAGTTAAATTGGCGCTTATACGAAAATATTTGAATTTAGAGGTTAGGAAAATAGGAGTAAGAGTGAATTTCAACGATTGTCTTTTATCTTTATATCCATTTTCAGGCGTTGTCATTTATGTTTAAAATTGACGAGTTTTGTCCTTTATGTTTTCATATCATACACGTTTTGTCCTTTAGGCCTAACCCAGTTAGTTTTTTCGGTTAAATTTGGTCATATGCTTTGCATATGAGGGCATTTTTGTCAATTCAAAGGTTGCAGAAGCTTTGAGTTGTAAATCTGCCGTTGAATTTACCTTTGAATTGACAAAAATGCCCTCATGTGCAAAGCAAATGACCAAATTTAACTGAAAAAACTAATTGAGTTAGGCCTAAAGGACAAAACGTGTATCATATGAAAACATAAAGGACAAACTCGTCAATTTTGAACACAGCGCCTGAAAATGGATATAAAGATAAAGGACAATTCTTGAAATTCACTCTAAGAGTATTGTACTATTGTGAATGAGTTGTAGTATTATAACCTTTGCTTGAATAGACGCAATCATCTGTAAGAGAGTGTCACTTGGCGTTAAAAACAATTGATAGTAACACAATTATTGCGTTTATGGCTTTATAGCCTAATGGCATCTTGGGGTAGGATAAGGCTTTAAGACCAATAGGTCTTGGGTTCGATTCTCACAAACGGGTTTTCTCCCATATTTATTGGGTTTCCTCCTGAATTGGTGTATAGGCATTACTAGTTTAAGAACCCGCGAATTTCGCGGGTGGACTAACACACACATATATAACTTAAAATCGTTGAAATAATCCTTGGAAAGAAATAAACGTTCAAGTACTAATGAAATTGGTAAATTACAATGAATTGAAAAAGGGAAGCAACACAAAAATCACAAGTCATTAAAGATTTCTTTACACACCATATTTGATGTTTTATTTGTAGGCTTTCCATCTGTGTCTAATATTAGCAGTTTAACACCATCTCTTGTTGTAACTCTAGATAACGTGACATACAACCTACCATGAGTGAAAACCGGTTGTTTCAGGTACAAACCAACCCTAGAAAGTGATTGGCCTTGGCTTTTGTTGATAGTCATGGCAAAACTAACTAACAATTAACCAATATACTTTTTGCTGATATGGGTTGCTTATATGCCAAAAAAAAAAGCAAAACCTTTGCTGAGGTGGACTGCTAATATGGCAAATAAGACAATTTTGATGTGCGGACTGCTTATTTGGTAAAGTTTTGATCACGTGGACTGCTTAAAAGTCAAAACCTTTATGTAACTAGTCACCCCATCCAACTTTCTTGAAATGGTTAGAAGTTTAGAATACTACATTTGTCGGAAGGAAACGACCAACATACACTACATAGTAAATATAAGCCTTCGTATCTTTTGTTATACGATAAACTTCCTCAATCTTAGTAAGAAGAAAATCGTCTATAAACATTAAAAAATATCAAAATAATAGAAATCACAACAAAACGTATACAAAGATAAATACGACACCCGCATATTATAGCATATTGATTTAAACTTAGATTAAAATAACACGTCGCAATGGACCAATAGCGTATTTAGAGATGAGCACCGACAGTATGATGATCCATGCAATGACGCGGTGTTGTAAAAGAAATGACATGACACAAATAGTATGCATTGGTTAGACTAAACTAACTTGGACTTTTACATGTATATACGATGAAGATTGCAATAACCTTCTTGGAATATACTGTATTTACGGTTTACATATATAGAGAAGAGTTGCATACTACTTTTTTTTAACGGCCAAATGGGACTTTATTAAAATCAACACAACCTAAAAACAAATTGCCCTAAGCAAGGAGCTAAGACAGTAGGAACAACATAACCAAACAACAAAGAGTGTACACCCAGATATTACAAAGACCAAAATAAAAGGCCTTTATCTCCTGAAATTTAACCCCTGGAAGCTGCTCCAGTTTTGGTATGACATCTCGCTTAGCTTAGACCTCTTGTGTACCCACCTGTATGTAATTTCCTTGATGCTTTCCACCAATTGAGGTGTTGAACGTGTTAAGCCTTTAAAAAATTTCTCGTTTCACTTAATCCACAAGCTCCATAGTGTCATAAGGAAGATCGCATGCAACACCCTTTTTCTTCAGCATAGGAGATGCGAACTGGCTCCCATATTGTCACACCCCGATATTTCCACATATTCCGGTGGACCCGGTGGGGAGTATCGTGACGTAGTTGATATCATCATAGACAATTAAACACATTTATAGCACAGCGGAAGGCTTGTAAGTTATTACTATTACAACCCAAAATGTTCAAAGTTGAAACGAAAGAATATACAGGCGGATTGTAAAAGAGATCCACAGGCGGACCATTTAATAAATACATAAAACAGAGTTTAACAGACTTCAGACATCTAGGGATTTGCAAGATCCTCTTAAATAAATGTCAAGAAGCTCTAGCCTAGTTCGTGAGGTACCTGTCACTTAGTCTTTGGAAAATACGTCAGTTTTCACCGGTAAATACAATTAACTGGCTCATTTGAAAACAGTTATGAAAATTGGTTTAGGCGCCCAAGGCACAAAAATCTTTTATAACTTGGGACAATTTCATATAAAATATCGTATACAGATTTACATGTTTGTCATACTTTTGAGGCCGGTTTGGAAACCGCTCATGATTAACTGACTCACCACTTATAAAACCCACAAATGAGTTATCCTCAACTTGTGGGTAATTTAATAATTTAGCATTTGCATCTGTCGGGTGTATGCCTACACCCCGTGCATAGGTCGTGGCCATTAATAACTTAAATGAGCCGATGATATCTAGGACATGGTCGTTAAGGCCATGGGGTATGGGGCTTGGGTTGGGGCGTGGGTTGGGAAAAACGCCCAAGCCACCATCCCGGGTGGGCTTGGGTTGGGGCGTGGCCCTTGGGGCTTGGCTTTCAAGCCGGGCGTGGGGCGGGGGAGCAAGCTGACATGGCGGGTTGTGAATGGCCCTTTCAAACTTGCCGTTGAGCTAGCCGTTGGGGTCTATATTTAAAAAAAAAATTCCTTTATAAATACTTACCACATTTAACATCTTTCTCACACAATATCAAACACATAAAACACAATATTGCCATGAGTTCTTCAAGTTATAGTGAATCGTCATCATCATCTGACGATGGTGCGGAAATATTTCTACAAACGATCGCGGCGGTGGTGAAAGCTATCGTGGAAGATGAAGACGATGAGGAAGAGACTCAACAACCTAAACGGAGGAGAAGGTACATCACTCGTGAACGGCACACCGCTAACGATTTGTTGGTAAGCGATTACTTCTCAGCGGAACCTAAGTATAATGAAAAAATGTTTAGGCGTCGTTTTCGTATGAGTAGTAAATTATTTTTAAGGATATCTAGAGATCTTGATGAGAAATATGTTTGTTTCCAACAGGGTCCAGATGGCTGCACGTAAAGACGTCGAGCGAGCATTCGGTGTTTTGAAGAAAAGGTGGCGAATATTGGCAATGCCTTGTCGACTATGGGACAAGGATCAAATTGGAAACGTGATGTACACATGTATCATTCTTCACAACATGATTTTGGAGGATGAAGGTAGAGCGGTCGTAACCTACTATAATGATGATGACCCCCAACTAGGTAACGTAACAGACGAAGATAAAGCGGCAAATGAATTTTTAATAAAGTCAAGGGATATACATCACAACCTTCGAGCTGATTTGGTGGAACATGTTTCAACGATTCCTGGGTTCGAAACCGACGAAGACGACGAAGAATGATAGGTTTTTATTTTGATAATTATGTTGTATGTTTAGTAGTTTTTGGTTATATATATATATAAAGCTGATAGCCAGCCAAGCCACGCCCACCATACCCCCTTCAAAAGTGGGTTGAAGCCTTGAGTTTTGAAAGTCCACGTGTCAACCAATGCCCAACCCAAGCCCCACCATACCCCATGGTCTAACCCCCAAAGTTTATGTTATCAAACAAAACAGATTAAAACGGGTTATGCAGATTTATTAAATCATAATCCGATTAAATGATCTCATACCCGACCAATCGATAATAATTTACCGTATCCCAAGCCCGTATATGGGAAAATAAGTTAAAAGTATTTACCTGAGTTAATAATGCAAGAAATGCTACTCAGCTATATGTTTCTAAAACTTTATGCAAGTATCTTCTACTGAGGCTACTTAATCTGTAAGGAAGGTTTTATTA